>WITN01001241.1:0-22306 GCA_015025155.1 Lactarius quietus
GGAGGAACCAACGCCACTAGTCATCGACGAACGAACGGGTCATGTCGTAGACATGAACCCAGCAGATTTACAAGCCGCAAGAAGGGCCATGGGACCTGACGAACCAGACCAACCAGGAGGATTCGATTTCGACTATGACGAACCACCTCCTCAACCATACGAGCAAATTAACAGAGGCGACGGAATACGAGGATATCCACACAGACGGCAAAACGACGTCCCACCACCACAAGGAGGAGGAGGGGGACCGCCACCACAAGGAGGAGGAGGAGGGACCGCCACCAGCGGGAGGACAACCACAAGGGGGACCACCGCAGGAGGAAACACTACGGACAAATTCATAGGAAACCCTCCAAGCTCCTTCAGTGGAGATCGCGCTAAAGTCGAAGGCTTCATCCTTCAGTGGGAAGTCTACGCTGGGGTAAACGCAAGTCACGCAGCAATGAGAAACAAGTACCAAAAAGCTATGTTGTTTCTCACATACGTTCAAGGGGACCTGGTTAACGCCTGGGTCATGTCGGCTAGCCAATGGCTAGTACGAGAAGTAACAAGGGGCGTCAGCCAATTTGACAATAGGCTGTGGAACAACGTTCTACAAGCCTTTAGGAGACAGTTCGCCGACGTACTAAGCAAGGAACGTGCTCAAGCACAGCTCGACGCTGGAATACGGATGAAGGAGGGGAGAATCGATGACTATATCGCGCTATTCGAACAACTAGTTCGATACGCAGGATACGACATTAACGCCAAACAAACCCTCAAGTACTTCATCAAAGGGTTACAAGGACGTTGTATGAAGCCATGTACCAACATGACGACCCCAGGACATACGAAGAATGGAGAGCATCGGCTCTCAGAAGACAACAAAAGTGGATCCATATGCAGACGGTACGCGGGAACCTTGACATGTTCAAGGGCTCTAACAGAAATCACGCGGGGGCACTATCAAAATTACTTGCCCCACTACCACACCCAGACGCAATGGACACGTCCGCAGATCGAGTCAGGGGAAGACTCGCGGGCGCAGAAGACGTTCTCAATAATCAACGACCTCCATTTCCACCAAGGGGAGGATACCTCCAGCGACAAAGAGAGAACCGAGGGGTTCGCGACTTCAGCCAAGTGCGATGTTACAATTGTAACAAGATGGGCACATCAGCCGAGACTGTCGCCAACCGAAACAAGGAAGACGACCGCAACAGGTTAGGAGCGTAGAACAAAGGCCACAAACCGATGAAGACAAAGCCGAAGATTGGCTCAGGGGGTGGCAAGCGAAGGGGACGATGTGAAAGACCTCATTCTGCAGAAGCTAATGGGGACGGATTTTTCAGACGCCTAAACCCGACGGCCTGGGTGAGGGCATTTCGTTGTAACTCTGTGTACATTACGCGCTACCGATCTATGCGAGTTCCAGTTCATCTTGACACACGTTACAACACGGCCGACATTAAAGCACTAGTGGACTCAGGTGCCACTGACAACTTTGTGAGCGCACGCTTTCTCGAAAGAATGGGGATAAAAACACGTCGCCTAGAAACCCCGAAACGAATATACAATATCGACGATTCAACCAACAAAGCAGGACTCATCACCCACTATGTGATCCTTCGAGTCACTGTAGGAGGGAATGAAAAAGAAATGAGATTCCTGGTTACCAATATAGGAAAAGAAGACGTCCTTTTTGGATACCCTTGGCTTGCGGCATACGAGCCACGATTCGATTGGAGGACGAGCACAATAGACAAAGCACACCTTCCTATCATTATCAAAACCGTCAACCCAAGCAGCCGGCGAGATGTGCTCGCACACCTACTTACAGAGCAAAAGGAAGACATCGTCACTCAATTGGAAAGAACCGAAGTGGAAGGACGAAGAATAGTCACTCCAAAGACGTTGACTCCAAAGAAGTCAACGGTGGCAAAAGAAGAAGAGGTTCCTACCCTGCTACCGCAATACAAAGTGTTTAAAAAGGTCTTCGACGAAGAAGCATCGGCAAGACTGCCGGAACGCAGACCTTGCGACCACGCCATCACTCTTCTCCCAAATGCACCAAAGGCGATAACATGCAGAATCTACCCAATGACCCGACACGAAGATGAAGCGCTGGATGCGTTCATCGATGAACATCTCAAAAAGGGGTACATCAGACCGTCGCAATCCCCCTACGCGTCGTCATTTTTCTTCATCAAAAAGAAAGATGGAAAATTACGACCAGTCCAAGACTACAGAGCAATCAACCGATGGACGATACGAAATCAGTATCCTCTCCCTCTCATAACAGATCTAATGAGGGATCTTGGGGGAGCGGTGATGTTCTCAAAATTCGATGTCAGACAGGGCTACAACAACATTCGAATAAAGGCCGGCGATGAACACAAAGCCGCCTTTAAAACACATCGAGGACTTTTCGAACCAACGGTCATGTATTTTGGACTTTGTAACTCACCGGCAACCTTTCAAGCCTTTATGAACGACATTTACAGACCGGTGATTGAAAAGTTTGTCCTCGAGGGTACGCACATTCGAATCTATATGGACGACATTGCTATCGCCACGAAAGACTGTGGTTCCTTCCAGAAAACCGATGACGCTCACACCGCTGCAGTAACTGCGGTTCTCCAAGTCGCAAAAGATCATGATCTTTACTTCAAACTAGCGAAATGCGCCTTCCACGTCCCTTCTATCGATTACCTGGGGGTAATCCTTGAAAAGGGGATGACACGTATGGATCCAGCAAAGGTGACAGGCGTTTGCGACTGGCCTGTACCAACAAAAGTCAGGGACGTACGCAGTTTTTTGGGTTTCTGTAACTTTTACCGCCCTTTTATCCGAGGTTTTGCCAATATCGCCCGACCACTGCATACGCTGACAAGAAAAGATGAAGACTGGCACTGGGGCGCGGACCAACAAAACGCATTCCAAACACTTAAAAACCGCATCACTGTCACGATCTGACATCGTCTCGTCTTCGGACAACGTCAAGACACGCCGTTGCATGCATGAACATTGGAAAGACTGCCAAGATTACCCAGAAGCACACAAATGGGTAGGCAAAGATCCAGAATATGACGAAGAAGAGCAGGTACGCGCTCTCGTGTGGAGTCAAGGAACAGATGAAGAAGACTATATTGGAGAAGGAGAAGCGTTGAGGATTGCCCAACTTGTGAGTGGAATGCTAGTTCATGCAGAACCCTCCAGTGCTGGCACCTCTACTGCAGGACGGATGAAGATCATGTGATTATATCACGTGCAGTCCCGGGTCATGGCATGTATCTGACCTAAGCGATAAGTCATGGGACTCGTCGGATGGAAGGTTATGGAAGACCATGGTAGGCATGAGGTCGGAGGCGGTATTCCCGATAGCCGAAGGTCTGGACAATTCCCAGTATGGGTCGATTCTGATGGAAGGTATTCTGATGCGCTGGTATTGCGCCGAGACATTTGTTATCTTGTTATCTTGTGTCATGATGTCATTTGTGAGTCATATGGTTGTCTTTATCTCTGACTCATGTGAGGCCGTATGCCTCATGTACTGTATGTTTCATGATAAGCCCCTGTGGCTTGATGGACAATTCTCATTGGCAGATAAGGTCGTGAGTCGTGTTTACTATAGTTCGAGCTCAGTTAGAATACTGTCTTGGAGTACTATAAGTAGTTGGCAGGTTTCGCCAGTAGTCGATAGCTTAGTTGTCTTGAACTTCCACCTGTATTCTTCTCAGGCATAGTCAAGCATTCTTATAGCAGAGTCATTGGTCATTGTGACTATTCTTCTCTCATTGTTCACTTGTGTCAAGAGTTATCTTCAAGTGACGCCGTATAAAGGGGACCTTTGTGGTTATTCACCCTTCTCAAGTAGTTTCTAAGTTGCAAGCCGTGCGCTTGACTTGGAAGTGATAGTAGGAAGACCTTCGGGTTCAAGTCGAACCAGCGATTGTTGGAATCGTGACAATCACGAGCAACCCGGTCCTCGCTCATCCAAACCCCGAAGTCCAATACGACCTAGAAGTAGACGCATCAGGGTTTGCTGTGGGGGCAGTACTAACGCAAAAAGGTCGCGACGACAAAAAACATCCAGTGGCATTTTATTCAGCAACACTCAACGAAGCAGAACGCAATTACGATATATACAATCTCGAACTACTCGCTATCGTAAAAGCGTTGCGAAACTGGAGATACCTATTGGTGGGATCGCCACACAAGGTCAGAGTATTTTCGGATCACATGAACCTTCAGTAGTGGCGAGACCCACAGAAGATCAGTCGAAGAGTCGCAAGAGAAGTGCTAGAATTAGAAGAATACGATATTGAGATACACCATCTCAAGGGAAGAGCTAATGGTCGAGCAGATGCGCTATCAAGACGACCAGATTACAACACAGGAGAAAAAGACAACGACCAGGTCACCGTCCTTCCGAACCATATATTCGTACGGGCAACTACCGAAAGCGTGTCGCCAACGATCAAACAACACGCAAAACAAATCAATTTGTGGGCTAGCCCTCACGAACTCAAAAAGATCAACGGTATATGGCTCAAGAACGGAAAAGTCGTCGTCACGAGTCGTAAGGAGGATGATCTGAGGGAGATCATCAAACAACATCATGACACGCTGACAGCCGGTCACCCAGGAATAAACAAAACATTCGAACTACTAGCTCGATACTACTGGTGGCCTCAGATGAAGAAAGATGTCACTGACTATGTAACGGGTTGCGCCGAATGTCAAAGACACAAAGTGAATACTCGGCCGACAAAAGCACCACTCAATCCCATATACCCACGACCAGAGGCCACTCCCTTCGAAGTCATCGCAGTAGACTTCATAACTAAGTTACCTCCATCAGATGGGTTCGACTCAATACTTACCATTACGGACCATGACTGTTCAAAGGCATCAATATTCATTCCTTGCCAAGAATCGATGTCAGGCGAAGACACTGTGAAACTCTACGCCCAGAAGGTACTCCCACGATTTGGACTACCTAGCAAGATTATCAGCGACCGAGACCCTCGTTTCGCGGCAAAATTCATGAGGGAACTATGCCGAGTCCTCCAAATCCAGCAAAACATATCAACCGCCTATCATCCAAGGACGGATGGACAATCAGAACGTTCCAATCAGTGGTTGGAACAATACTTACGGCTGTGGACTAACGAGAAACAGGACAATTGGGCCGCGCAACTACCTCTTGCCGAGTTCGCCCACAACAACATGATAAGCAGCACCACAAAACAGACTCCATTCTTCACGCTGATGGGGTATCATCCTAGAGATAAATGGGCGCCAGGGACAATCAGCCTGCCCAGCGTCTCCACTAGGATGGAACAATTGAAAGAAGCTCGACGGAGCGCGCAGGAGCTCATGATCAAGGCCCAGAAATCATGGGTCAAGCACAAGGACACGCCCAGATACGCTCTAGGCGACCAAGTATGGCTAGATGGGTGCAACCTACGAACCAATCAACCAACACCCAAGCTTGCGCCTAGGAGACAGGGGCCATTTGAAGTGGTGCAGGTGATGTCCCCTGTGAATTACCGGCTCAAATTGCCTCCGCAGTGGAAGATCCATGACGTATTCCACACAGACCTGCTCACGCCTTACAAAGAAACAAGCATGCACGGCGTAAACTACCTACGCCCACCACCTGAATTGGTTGAAGGCGTGGAAGAATACAAGGTCGAAAAGGTCTTAGACTCCAGGAGGTCGGGACGAGGGCGCAAACTCCAGTATCTCATCAAATGGAAGGGGTACGCAGACTCGGAAAACCAGTGGGTCCCGTGGGACGACGTCCACGCGGAAGAAGAGATAAGGAAGTTTGCGCGATTAAATCCAAAGGCTGAAATTCACATAAAAGCAGCCTTGACAGGGTCGTCCAACCCATCACCCACCAAACCTCCTCATAACATGACCAATGTGCCCCTCTCCACTATCTCCCTTGACGAGGTCACCATCCCCCACATCAACACCCTCGACACCTACGACAACAACAATAATGTCGACGACCCCTTCTGCTCAGCCATGGCAGAAGTCCGAGCAGTCGCCGCGCAAGACAGAGACGAGCGAGAGCAGCAAGAGCGCGACCTCGCTGAAGCGCGGCGGCGATTCCCTACTCCAGCCAGCGGACGAGTGGAAGAAGATGAGGGAGGACTACTCCCTCTTGAAGGAGGTGATGACGTCGTGGAGACAAGATCAGGTAGTGAAGAGGACGGCAGCAGAGAGGAGGATGAGGATACAGCTGTTAATGAGGGAAGAGTCTACCAGCCCTCCACCGCAAACACCTCCACCACAGCCGTCGACTATATCAGCGACAACGACAGCGACAACGAAGACAACGAGAGCAACGACTCCTATCATGACGCCAACGTCATCTGTACCCGGTGCGATAACCCCATCTCTTACTGCCACTGTACTCCCGCACCTGTACCTTTCCAAGTCCGCGTCCTTGCCGGCGAAACCCACGATGAGTCGATCTGACCATCTCCAATTGCTGTTGTCTACGGACCAACGGCCGAGCAAGGTTACGAAGAGCGCGGGCTCCCACTGTACGCAGAAGCCCGAGACCCCTCACCGGTCACCACACGCGGAGCGTATGGCACGAGGATCCCTCTCCGTGCCATATCGCCTACTCCCGGCGGATTCACCCTCAACAACGGGATGAATTGGGTACCGATGGTGATCGAACACGAAGGGCGTCGCATCCCCGCGAAATACATACGGGTCCGGATGCTCGACAACCCGGAGGTGTTTGGGACGATGGGTCGGTATTCGCCGATATACCGCGCCGACATCCACGCGGAACCCTGCAGAGATATGGGCCCAGCAGCTGAGTACAATAGGGACCAACTCCAATACTTCCGCGCTGACTTCCGTGGCAAGCGACAAGTGGACGAAGCCCTCGCTAGGCTTGGGGATATATCTCTCCAAGCCGAAGTAAGGCGCTACCGCGCGTCCATGGAGGTCATCGCGGAACTCGAAGCCGCCATCAAGAAGCTCGAGGACGATATCTACGTCCACGGCGATCGAGCACGACACTCGGCAGCTAGGTTAGGGCGCGCACATGCCCTCAGAAGGGTACGCGATGAGCATGAAACGGACGTGGGACTAACTACCGTAACCAATTGGGTCGTTGAGCGTGGGCGCTCACCCTTGTAAAGGGGGTGATGTTACGTCCCGGGTCATAGCGAGTATCTGGCCTAACCCATAAGCAATGGGACGTGATCTAGGGGACGCTTACCTGTACTCGTTGACTAACGGCTGTCGTCTGACTCATTTCTTACTATGTGGATTACTGATACTGTTACCGATGACTGATGATTACTGTACGCTTACTGTACGATTACAGATGGTAGTAGTGGTTGTGGCGTTAGTATTAGTGGACGATATCACGTGTTAGTAGTGACTGTGTCGCTGACGAAAGCGTACAGTCTAGATAGGATATAAGGAGGCTGTCGACTGATGTAGTCGGCAGCTTGACTCTCTTGTGTCATTATCAAAGCCAGTCGGATTCCTCTCTATCTCGGCTCGAGTCGTCGCTCTCTTAGGGAGGCTCTTTCAAGAGTCCTCAAGACAAGTCACACCTTCGTGTGTTGACACGAGTTGCTAAGTCACGTTACTCGTCATCGCGTGTGGAGGTCTAAGTCAGACCACAAACGTAACATGACTGATGTGTTTACTGTACGATGACTGATGGTAGTAGTAGCATGACTGATGGTATTAGTAGTGGCGGCACCACTGATGAGAGTGGACCGTTATAAGGAAGCTGTTGACTGATGTAGTTGGCAGCTTGGATTTCTTGTACTCTTCTCACCTTCCAATTGATTGGTCTTGGTCTCGTCTCTTCCCATTTGCGAGGACCCTGGAAGACCAACGCAAGTCTAGATACAATCACTTGCATCTAGTGAATAAGCTGAACTCCACCTTCAAGCGTTGAGACGATTACTCAGCCTTTGCGCTTGAGGATTTGCTAAGTCACCGCGTTCACCTTACATCGCCTAAGTCAGGCTCACGTGCAGCTCGCACGTAACATTGCTCACAGGATTGCCACACAAAATCAAAATCTTTTCTGACCACATGAACCTGCACTATAGGAGGGAACCACAGAAGATCAGCTGGCATGTTGCAAGGGAAGTACTAGAACTCCCTGAATACAACCCCAAAATTCATCATATCAAAGGAATGGCCAATGGGCATGTGGATGCCCTGTCAAGACAACCAGACTACAACCAAGGAGAATGAGACAATGAGAATGTCACAGTACTTTCAGATCATGTGTTTATGCAAACTACAACAATGCATTGCACTGGATTGCCCAATCACCCAGAAGGCATCTTAATGGTGGGAGAAATGACACTGGCAAATCCCAGCAACACACAAGACAAATCAATTATATGACCATGGGTGGACCCACATGAACTAAAAAGGGTCCATGGAGTATGGTACAAGGAAGGTTGACAGGCTGTCACAAAGGGAAGCAATGAGTGTAGAATGATCACAGAAGCTCACCACAGTCCCCCAGTATATGGGCACTCAGGAATCAACAAGACTGTCAAACTAGTGGAACAACACTACTGGTGGCCAACCCTTCAATGTAAGGATCAGCACCAACTCACTACCATTTGCCAGCACTTCTTTCTTGCCACACCAGTGCCAATTTCAATGCCACCAAACCTGCAACATGTACAAAGGTGTCAGTTACTAGCACCACTGGCTCTCCTCTATTCCCCTCTTAATATGTACAGTGTCTGTATATGAAGCCTTGAGCCTGACCACATAATCAATATCAGCATGTGGCTGACTTTCCCCCTCTCACTGCCTGTCTGAAGTTATTGTGTGTGCCCTATCACATGAGCCTGAACCTTCCACTTTTGTCTTAGCTTCTGTCCTTCCACCCTCTTTCTTCGTCCTAATCTTAGGACTACCCCATACATACAAACTCATTACCTTCAGTGACAAGACATCACCACTTATGTGCAAGGATGCACAGAATGCCAGAGGCACAAAGTCAATGCGTGCCCCATTTGGGCATCATTGCAACCTATATTCCCAAAACCTGAAGCTATGCTGTTCAAAACCATCACTCTAGATTTCATCACTAAATTACCTGTCTCTCAAGGACATGACTCCATCCTCACAGTTATGGACCATGACTGTACCAAGGCATCCATCTTCATTCCCTGCAATGAGGAAATCAGTGCAGAAGAAATAGCAGCTTTATATCTCAAACATGTGTTCATGCAGCATGGACTCCCCACAAAGATTATTAGTGATTGGGACCCCAGATTCATGTCCAAGTTCACATGTGAACTCTGTAAACAACTGGGGATTGCACAAAATATATCAACTGCTTATCATCCTCAGACAGATTGTCAATCAGAGCAAACAAATCAGTGACTGAAACAATACTTGCATTTTTGGTTAAATAAGCAACAGGACAATTGGGTCCGTTATCTCCCACTGGCAGAATTCATGCATAACAATTGGCCCAATGAGGAGGCTACAGGGCAGTCACCCTTCTTCCTCCTGATGGGACATAATCCATGCACTGATTGGAAATCCACTCCAAGTCCAATCCCTCAGGTGGTGTTGTGCCTAGACCAGTTCAAACAGGCACAAGAGCACATGCAATGACAAATCATCAAGGCCCAGAAGTCATGGGTGAAACACAAAGACATGCCCAAGATCAAAGAAGAAGACCTTATATGGTTAGAAGGATGACACCTGAGGCCTATATGACAGGTGTAGTGTACTAGTGTGTCATAATGAGGCCACAAGGTTTAATACAAGGTGAAGTGCGGTAGAGGTAAATCATATGAACTTGCATGTAATGTTACCACTAAACATTGATCTGACTTGGATCCAAGGGAGTTCTTCCTGAGCAAAATGCCAATAATGGGCAATGCAACAATGACAAAGAGGAATATGCCTGAAGAGGACATATCCTTAGAGAATGTGAATGCCAGCATATAGACATATGTGGCAGAGAGGGAAGGAGCAGATGTTTGGCACAAACATCACTCAAAGTCACAACATGGAGAACAAAGGAAGGGACATATATAACTGTAGGCTACTAGGGTGGTAGACCAAGACAATCAAGATAAGGCTACTCGATGAACTAAGAGGCCTTATATATAACTAGGGAGCTGGCTTTCAAGCTGAGCTCCAACTACTACTAAACCACCATTGTCCAATAACAAAGGATGGATAAGCCATAGGGGTTTGTCAAACACAAGGCAACCATGAGGCACATAGCCATCAGGGCCATCAACAGATGAGAGTCATAATGACTCAGTCCATCAGAATATCCATCAGACTCACAGATAAGAGTCTGAAATGATCTTAGCTCTGATAAGCCGGTAAATACTTGACCCACCATAGCCACATGATCAGAACTTCCCATTATCATGTGCACTAGACACACATATTCTTATCGTGCATTGTCATGCAGCATGAAATTTCTTATCACACCTTTGCAGGTGGCACAGATATTGTTATCTCACCTTCACAGGTGGCACATGCATGAATGTCACATGACTGCATGGCATGGTATGTGACATTGCAGAAAGTTTGTCTGAGAGAAATGAACAGTTAAAAAAAGAGGAGAATTAAGATGATAGTATGGTGTGATTGCAGTGCTTTGCCCTTCTGACTCCTGAACTCAGCAGGCTTGTGGTTGATCTTTAAATGTATTCTAAGAACAGTAAGATAGGTCTCATTAGGAACCTGCACCCCCTTAAAATGGATGTTTTCCTCTTAGCTCAGTCAGATCAAAACATTTAAAAAAAACAAAAAGATAGAAAGATAGATGAACTTCTTCTCTTTAGGTCCCTGTTTTTACATTTTTACATTTATGAGGAGGGAAGGAGGAGATAGTAATTCTTTGACAAGTAGGGGGTGCTGGTTCCTGATGACACCTACCTTAGGAATATGGATGATTTAATTTGTAGGGTGATTGTAGCAGCTGAAGGCCATGGTCCAATGATTAGGGGGTATGCCAGCACCCCACAACAAGACAGGTGCATCAGCCAGAACCCTAAGCCCAATCTGATCCTGTTGTGTTCCTGGTGCATTTCAGTAGTTTTTGGCTGTTTGAAATTTGAAATGACTGGGTGTAGCAAGGGGTGTAGTTTATCATTCATGAAGAGTACATTCTTTGCTATCCTGTTATCAAAGGTAACCAACATATCACTACATTTTTTAATTTTTTTAATTTTGTTTCCATTTGAGAGTGCCTTGGGGTGTAGAACCCTATGTGGCACTTATACAAATCACAGTCTACTGTCCTCTCTGTCCTCACATGTTAATTTGATACCCTTAAACATTATGATGCCTCCTTGTGCCATCATGGCACATCTTTGTGGTTGATCAAGTGTCAATTGTACTAGAACATCCTTGAGAGTTGCTAAGATGAAGGGGCAAAGCCAGTATGTTTGATGTGGGATTAAGTGGTGGGTGTGGTTGGGTTGGGTTGTGCACATTGTGCTGTGCGTTTCATTGCAATTTCTTTCCTGTCCATTCATCCATCTGTCCTCCTCCCACTCCTGCTCCTGCTCCTACAACTCTGTGTGTACTTTATCAGCCAGTCTCTCTTTATATCTTGACCATTTGTGGGGCGTGGGCTTGTGCTTGGCCTACCACTGACTTCTGTAGTCATGCAGCTGTTGTTCTATCTTGCTGCCTTCCTGATCAGCTATTGCAAATCTTCCTGTGATTTGTATGAAGTGTGCTACTGCCACTATTGACTTGTTGCTTCTGAGGAGCTCCACAAACTTCATCTTCATGTTTCCCTTCTTTGGCCACAAGCCCACAACTTCCACCTCTTGTGCAATATCATGCTGGGGCCTTGACTGAGATCCTGGCCTGATTCAGTCCTGTCAGGTTTCTCATTCCTGGTGCATTCCTGCAAGAATTGAAAGAAAGAGAGAAAGTCAAGTAAGAGAGAGATTGTGTGCCAATTTAAGAATTTTGAGTGGCCAGTGGCAAGAATCATGCAAATAAACAGTCCAAGGGGCTACTCTTGAAACCTATGACCATTTTCATTTTGCCATAATATATTCTTGATAAATATTAATAAAATATATAAAATTCTACAATTGAAACTTATTATATATTGACTAGTAAAATGCTTCCACAAAAAGCTTGAAATATTGTGGAACTTTGTATATGATTTTGATATAATTTTCCTCTTTGAAACATGGTGTTAAAATTAAAAATATTAGTTTAGGAAAGTTTTTGGCATCATATTATAACTGAGTCACAATTTACCATTCAAAATCATGGTAATATAATTTTGACTGATTGTCATTAATTTTTCATATGAAATAGTTAGAAAGATGAGAAAAATATTCTAACATTTTGTTATGCCATTTAGATATGGAAAAACTTATTCACTTTTCATTTTTCTAACCTAGTTCTAAGTAAAACATGTTAACAAAATGACAATTTTTGTAGCTAGAAAAGAATTTGACAAAACTATGTCAATACATATCATTCAGGCTTCATTTTGTGGCACAGATTTGACCTAATAATATGTAATTATTATGATTGAATTTTGTATTGCACAAATTCAAGGATTTTTGATTGCCTTTTATTACCAATTTGTCAAGGTTTTGTTGGCCATAAAAGTCTCATTTCCATCCAGTGTTAATGGAAGCTATTGGGGTGTTTCATTTCTAATATCAAAATTGGTATTTGTTCCTCCTCACAGTGGAAAGTCATGACAAAGTCTATCTGAAATGGTCTGACAGGATATTCCTGCTCCACCTGATAGCCGTCTTCCACAGGAAACCATATTTGAAGCAAATAATGGTAAAGGGGGTAACAATGTGCCTCATCAGGCATTGGCTCCACAGTGAATTCATCAATATGTAGAAGGGAAGGGCAAAAGGTGGAAGGAGAAGGACTGGACATTTTAATGGGAGAGGCTGGCAGCAGACAGATTCAAAACTTTCAGATTTAATTAACTGGCATGCCTAGCACATCTTCTAAGTTACTAGTCTTCTGTAATGGATCCCCCAATCACTACCCCAACTATATTGATGAATTCACTGTGGAGCCAATGCCTGATGAGGCACATTGTTACCCCCTTTACCATTATTTGCTTCAAATATGGTTTCCTGTGGAAGACGGCTATCAGGTGGAGCAGGAATATCCTGTCAGACCATTTCAGATAGACTTTGTCATGACTTTCCACTGTGAGGAGGAACAAATACCAATTTTGATATTAGAAATGAAACACCCCAATAGCTTCCATTAACACTGGATGGAAATGAGACTTTTATGGCCAACAAAACCTTGACAAATTGGTAATAAAAGGCAATCAAAAATCCTTGAATTTGTGCAATACAAAATTCAATCATAATAATTACATATTATTAGGTCAAATCTGTGCCACAAAATGAAGCCTGAATGATATGTATTGACATAGTTTTGTCAAATTCTTTTCTAGCTACAAAAATTGTCATTTTGTTAACATGTTTTACTTAGAACTAGGTTAGAAAAATGAAAAGTGAATAAGTTTTTCCATATCTAAATGGCATAACAAAATGTTAGAATATTTTTCTCATCTTTCTAACTATTTCATATGAAAAATTAATGACAATCAGTCAAAATTATATTACCATGATTTTGAATGGTAAATTGTGACTCAGTTATAATATGATGCCAAAAACTTTCCTAAACTAATATTTTTAATTTTAACACCATGTTTCAAAGAGGAAAATTATATCAAAATCATATACAAAGTTCCACAATATTTCAAGCTTTTTGTGGAAGCATTTTACTAGTCAATATATAATAAGTTTCAATTGTAGAATTTTATATATTTTATTAATATTTATCAAGAATATATTATGGCAAAATGAAAATGGTCATAGGTTTCAAGAGTAGCCCCTTGGACTGTTTATTTGCATGATTCTTGCCACTGGCCACTCAAAATTCTTAAATTGGCACACAATCTCTCTCTTACTTGACTTTCTCTCTTTCTTTCAATTCTTGCAGGAATGCACCAGGAATGAGAAACCTGACAGGACTGAATCAGGCCAGGATCTCAGTCAAGGCCCCAGCATGATATTGCACAAGAGGTGGAAGTTGTGGGCTTGTGGCCAAAGAAGGGAAACATGAAGATGAAGTTTGTGGAGCTCCTCAGAAGCAACAAGTCAATAGTGGCAGTAGCACACTTCATACAAATCACAGGAAGATTTGCAATAGCTGATCAGGAAGGCAGCAAGATAGAACAACAGCTGCATGACTACAGAAGTCAGTGGTAGGCCAAGCACAAGCCCACGCCCCACAAATGGTCAAGATATAAAGAGAGACTGGCTGATAAAGTACACACAGAGTTGTAGGAGCAGGAGCAGGAGTGGGAGGAGGACAGATGGATGAATGGACAGGAAAGAAATTGCAATGAAACGCACAGCACAATGTGCACAACCCAACCCAACCACACCCACCACTTAATCCCACATCAAACATACTGGCTTTGCCCCTTCATCTTAGCAACTCTCAAGGATGTTCTAGTACAATTGACACTTGATCAACCACAAAGATGTGCCATGATGGCACAAGGAGGCATCATAATGTTTAAGGGTATCAAATTAACATGTGAGGACAGAGAGGACAGTAGACTGTGATTTGTATAAGTGCCACATAGGGTTCTACACCCCAAGGCACTCTCAAATGGAAACAAAATTAAAAAAATTAAAAAATGTAGTGATATGTTGGTTACCTTTGATAACAGGATAGCAAAGAATGTACTCTTCATGAATGATAAACTACACCCCTTGCTACACCCAGTCATTTCAAATTTCAAACAGCCAAAACTACTGAAATGCACCAGGAACACAACAGGATCAGATTGGGCTTAGGGTCCTGGCTGATGCACCTGTCTTTGCATATTATTACCATTCAGGCTGAGGTGCTCGGGATGGACCATGCAGCATTAGCCATGGAGAGTGGGGAGAGAAAGGAAACCCTGCACAGAGGTGTTAAACCTTGCGAGAAACTTGGCATGTATTAATTGATAAGCAGAGGCCCAGAATTTACTACAACTTCTTTGGGAACACTATGCTACAATATAGGCAGAGTGGTAAGAATAGGGGGAAGATAGGCATATGTGGAGTAGAGAATGGGCTGGAGCATGAAGTGCTCCTCGATCGAAAATGTGGGGGGCTTTGGGTCCAAGGTGAGGTTGTGACACCCAACCTGTTAGGAATTGAATGATGTTGCAAGTGAGACTCGGTACCCCCAAATAAGGATAGAAGATTCTAAACTACTAACCCCATGATAGACATGGCGTGGTGTGGCGTGAAGGCTCTAATGCACTGGGGGCATGGAGTACCAAATGAAGGCTTTGTGTACTGCTGGCATGGCCTGGATATATGGGGCAATTCTGACAGCATGCTTCCTGAGGTATAGCTGAAAGGCGTCTCCAGCCCATCGTCCCTTGGCCTTCGTGACGTTGAAGGGGACGCCCTGCAGAAGATACTCCAGAGTGGAGCCTATTCTGAGGCCGTGGCCTTGTGGTGGCTCAAGGCCAGCAGTGTGGGTGGCCTCCCCTACCCTCTGCAGGAATTTGGACTTGGTGAGCGGGCGGCGTGCGTGCATGGCCTTGTATGTGAATAAGTGTGCAGCCTCTGATGGCTGGTTGATTCGCAAGTGCTGTTCCAGGGCCGCCATGGGGTCTGTGTCTTCGTCCTGTGAGGCCCAATAAACGTCCTCGCCTTCATCCCCTGCTGATTTGGTTCTGGGGAGATGTAGCACCGTAACCTTGAAGCCATTTGGTCCTGATCATAGGACAAATTTCGGGGGGTGATGTGAGCATTGGGGTTGAAGCTGTCGAGAGTCCGAACTGTGAATTCGCTGAGCTGAGCCGAGGTGTAGAAGCACGTGGTGAGGCAGGTGTAGACTGCTGCGTCCAGAGGCCTGTCCAGGTCGAGCTGTTGTTGGACAGCCGCTATGAAGTTCGGCATGTACGGGCAACATTTCTTCCTTTTCGATGCAGTCAGTGTTAGCTTGTCAGCAGCCCTTAGCATGGTATCCATTTCCTTCTTTTTGAGCATCCATGGAAGTCCGTGCAGCAAATGCCAGGCTCGGACACCATTCAAATAATTGGATATGGTTTTGCCCGAGTAGGCTGTGGCCATGTGTGCAACGAATGCTGACAACATGGGCTGCATCGAGGGGGCTCTTTCAGCTTCAGGGATGGCCTTGTTGTCGCAGAAGCAGTGCCACATTAAGAGGCCTGCACCATACACCACGTGGGTGTCTTCCTCCCAAGCATGCAGCATGGTGTCTTTCACCCACTCTCGCTCCTCCTTGCTGATCATGTGGGACCCTGGGTGGATCAGGATGGAGATGGCCAGGACCCACATTTGAAGTCAGTCTTTTGCGAGGCAGTGTGGGTGAAGTGGCGAAGGCACAGGCATGAGGTTTTGTGGGTATGGTGCTGGCCCTTTGGCAGGGAGGACAGTGGCTGGAAGGAGGGGAAGGTGGCGTGAGCATGCAATGAGTAGCTTTCTCTGCTTGGGCGCTGGGGGGCCGATGTTTGCTGAATCGCCTCCCATTTCTCACAGTCGTGCCAGTAGCCTGAATACCACTTGCCAGGCCAAACCTCCACGATCAGGCATCGATGAGGAAGGCCCTGATGTCATCTGGGATGTCGATGGGATCAAGAAGGAGTTCGCGAGGGGGGTAATGGCCTCGTGATGGGGCATCTGCAGGGTTTCTCATGCTAGGGATGTACCATGTGTGTAACGATTTATTGCAGTCTGCCAATAACTGGAGGATGCGGTGGAAGACTCGATTGGTTGGCTTATTGGTGCTGCAACCCTTCCACCAGCCTTCAACGACTGCACAGTTGTCTCTGTACATGGCAATGTGCTCGCCCTTGCCTGCAAGCGCACATAAGTAGATGGAAAGAAGCTCGAAGCCAACAGCTTTGGACCATTGGATGTCCCTTCCCTGGGACTTCCAACCCTCTGCGAGTCATCATGCCTGCCACTTCCTACCAATCATAACCGCAATGCCAAAGCCTGAGCTGGCATCCAAGTTGGCATCGTAGTCTCTGAGGGGTCGGGGTTCGGTAATGGGTCTAGAGATGTCTGGTTGGTCAAGCTGGCATTTCCACCAATCGAGGTCATCTGTGGTATCTTGGGGAGGGGTGTGCAGTATGAAAGGACTATGATTGAATGAGGCGAGCATGGCCTCCAAGCAGGTGAGGTGAGCTCACCCTGCTGGAATGACCAGCACAGCATGGAATAACTTCCCATATAACTTCTGCATCTCAAGGAGGTTGTGTATATGCTTTCCTTCCCACTCCACAATAGCCGCCCTATATCTGATTCTCTTTTCCTCAAGTAGATGCACGATCTGGGAGCGTAAATCCCAGCTGAAGTCGAGATAGGGCACCTCTGTGCTAAACAGGATAGTTTTGGATACTTCCCACCTGATTCCGAGGCGGCTGGACACCTTGTTGATGTCCACATCAGCATAGGTGAACTCCCTGTCAGCCTTGGGGTGTGGGGCGGCGCCAGCGAAGCTGCCAAGCGCAGTGCTGCAGTCCTCATCAAATTCCTCAGCCAAGCTGTTTGGCAGAGGTTTTCCTCTGTACCATATCTGACCGCCCTCCTGCCTACGACCTCTGTGGGCACGAATCTCATGGGACCATACTGCACACTGTGTGTTGTAGCTGGCCAGATGCTTGTGCAAGATTCTGATGAATATATGGTCATCAACCCATTTTGCGAGAGGTCCGATCCTGCTGTGTCGGAAAATGTTGGTGCCAGCATCGGCAACCATTCCATATATGCCTCCCGCTGATGTGAGGCTGAAATTGTTGCAGACGTTGACCGCGAATTGGTCTTTTGCCTGTAAGTGGATGACGAGCCCTGGCCATTGGGCTGGGGCAGCAGGGATTGTTCTATAGGCCTCTGCCACATCTCACACTGATGCTTGGGACCCTGGGGGGAGACAGGCAATGAGTAGGGTGACTGTGGTGAATGTGCCCCAGGTGCAGGGGAAGTCATCACTATTGATGCTGGCATTGATGGCAATTGTGTAAGGTGAAAAACTGTGTGGGTGGGAAAAATCATGTACTGCCTGGTATTTGCCAGGCTTTGAAGTTTTAGGAACAAGAGATAGAGGGGAGGACTGGAAGGGGGTGAGAATGCTCTCCACTTGGTTGCACGTGAAAGGGCCGATGTAGTGCCCTGCCGCAAACTCATTACGGACAACAGTGTTATATACGTGAGGTAGAGTACTGATCAAGGGATGATTGGGGGGAGCATAGGTACATCGTATCTCAGGAATCTCAAGGTCGAAGCCCTCTGACATTCCTTGCACCAACAAGGGATACTTCCTTTCCAAGCCAAGGCAAGAAAGCGCCTCTGCCCAAGCATCCCTGTTGTATGGTGTGAGAGGCTCACGCCTTCTCCGTGTGATGGCACCCTTGAGCTCCATGATCCAATCTCCTGCACCCGGAGCATTGGTGCTGATATGGGTGACTTGTGGAACTGCATCCCCTCGGGATCTGCCAATCGAAGCAGATGGGCAAACCATCCGCTGCGACCAACTGTCCCTGCTCATTCTTTCAGGCAGCGCTGGGGGAGCTGTCCCAGAGTTTAAGACCTTCGCATTTCACGTAGGTGTGTTCATGGCAACCAAGGCAAGCCATGCAGACTCTGCCATGTGGGCCTGTGCCAGTCTGAAAAACTCAGGCTTGTCTTTCCTACCATACTGGGGGGTGTCATGCATGTGCCTCTCTATATACTCTGGGCATGAACCCTGCTTGTGGTGTGGGGAACATGAGTGCTGGCCTTTCCTCAAGGACTCCATCCTGGCAGGGGAACGCAAGCATGCGTAATGATGCTTGGCAGAGGATTGGGAGTCACCAGGGACTGCTGTCAACCTGCGAATCTGATGGGTTAAAGGTGGGCAGGTGCAGCGACCATGGCGACAGGCAAAAGGCAAGGGCTGTGGGGCAATGAGCAATTGGCAAGGGCAAAAAAGTAGGCACAAGGCAGGGCATCACTGATGCGTGTAGGCAAAAGGTGGGATAGGAGGAAAAATGGCCAATGAGCGCAGGCAATGGCAAAAGGCACATGGTACAAGGTGATTGGCAAATGGCAAAAAACAGCACAAGGCAAATGGCAAAGGCAAAGGCAAAGGCAAAGGCAAAGGCAAAGGCAAAGGCAAAGGCAAAGGCAAAGGCAGGAGGCAAACAGCAAACGGCAAAGGCAAATAAGGCAGGGGACACCAGGAACAGGCAACCCTAGGGTTGGGTTGTGTACCTGATTATGTAAGGAGACAAATCTCGGGTTTAGCTCAGAATTTAGATACAAAGTCAAGTACAAAGTAGTCAATCTTGATCAAAATTGAGGGAAACTCAGGAAAGATAGGTAGAAGTACAATACAAATTGCCTTATGAGAGTATGGAATCCTTTACTTCCCTAATCATGTCTGGGGGAAGGGTACGGTGGCTGTGATACTTTTTATTGGCCCATGCTGCCTGTGTGTTACGTGCGAACCGCACGTGAGCCTGACTTAGGCAACGTAGAGTGAACGCGGTGACTCAGCGATAGTCTTACTCAAGTACAAAGACTGAGTGACGCCTCAACGCGCGAAGGCGGAGTTGATACTTGACTGTTTCGTTGATACGCGGCCCCGAAGGACGAGAGAAGAGAGGAATGCGCTTTGGATAGCAACTCGAGAAGTGTACAAGAAATCCAAGCTATCGACTACAACAGTCGATAGCTTCCTTATATCCTACTAGTGGGATCCGCCTTCGTCAGCGAGACTGCCACTACTACTATCTGCTAGGTAATCGTCCACAAGTATCAGTCAGCGTATAGTACCACGTCAGTCAGCGTATCAGTCATCGTATCAGTCATCCCGTTGTATCGTACAGTAAGCGTTCAGTCAGTCATGCATCAGTACAGTAAGAGCCCTCCTAGATCACGTCCCATCGCTTATGGGTTAGGTCAGATACCTACTATGACCCGGGACGTTACATCACCCCCTTCACAAGGGTGAGCGCCCTCGCTCCACTACCCAGTTAGGCACTGTCGTCAGCCCTACATCCGTCTCGTGTTCATCGCGTACCCTCAAGATGGCGTGGGCTCTCCCCAGCCGCTTTGCCGAATGGCGCGCGCGGTCGACGTGGACGAAGATGTCGTCCTCCAGTCGCTTGATCGCCGCCTCGAGCTCCTTGATGACCTCTTGGGACGCGCGGTAGCGCCTCACCTCGGCTGCTAGGGAGATGTCTCCTAGCCGGGCGAGGGCCTTATCAACCTGGCGTCGTCCCCGGAAGTCAGCTCCGAGGTACTGTAGATCTTCTCGGGAATACTCAGCGGCGGGCCCCATATCTCTGCACGGCTCTGCGTGGATCTCTCCTCGATAGACGGGCGAGTGACGTCCCATGGTCCCAAGGACCTCTGGGTTGTCACACATTCGCACCCGTACGTACCGGGCAGGGACGCGACGTCCCTCGTGCTCGAGCACCATCGGCACCCAGTTCATCCCGTTGTTGAGGACGAACCCGCTGGGAGTAGGCGATAAGGGACGGTGAGGGCGCCTCGGCGCATACGTTCGGCGCATATTGACGGGTGAGGCATCGTGTGCCTCGGCGTATGAGGGGAGTCCTCGCATGGCGTACCCTTCCTCCGCAGTCGGGCCGTAGATGACAGCAATAGGAGGTGCTCCTCCTTCGTCATCCATGGCTTCGTTGGTAATGTCATCTGTTTCTTCTTCTTGCTGGACTCGGGGGGGCACGCGCAGAGGTGCGCAGTGGCAGTAGTCTTGTGGGTTGTCGCATCGGGTGCAAATGATGTTTGCGTCGTAGTAGGAGCCGTCGGAGGACTCTCCGCTGCTGTACTGGTCGACAGCGGTGGTGGACGTGAAGGCGGTGGAGGGCTGAACGATACTTGCCGTGTCAACCTCTGTATCCTCATCCGTCTCTCCTGCGGCGTCATCTTCGTCACTTGGTCCAGCCGCCAGGAGGTCATGACCTCCTTCAGCAGGTCGTAGTCCCTCCTCATCGTCCTCCACTCTTCTGCTTGCGGGTGTGGGGAATCGCCGGCGAGCCTCGGCCAGGTCTCGCTCGTCTTGGTCTCGTAATGCTGTGGCTCTGACGTGTTCGACAGCAGAGCAGAATGGGTCGTCCACGTTGTTGTTGTCGTCATACATGGTGAGGGTGTTGACGTAGGGGATCTCGTCAATGGCGATGAGGGTGAGTGGGACATGGGACATGTTATGGGAGGAGTTGGAAGTTTCGTCTCCTGTTGAGGCTGCTTTTATGTGAGTGTCAGCCGTCGGATTGTTTTGTTTGTACTTCCTTATCTCTTCGTCCGCATGCACGTCGTCCCACGAGACCCATTGGTTATCGGAGTCGGCGTATCCTTTCCACTTGATTAGGTATTGCAGTTTGCACCCTCGCCCCCTTCTTCTGGAGTCTAGTATGCTTTCGACCTCGTATTCTTCCACGTTATCAATCAACTCGGGTGGTGGGCGCTGATAGTTGGTGCCATGAGTCACCGTCTCTTTGTAAGGTGTGAGAAGATCTGTGTGAAACACATCATGGATGCTCCACTGTGTGGGAAGTTCTATCCGATAGTTAACAGGCGACATCACCTGGGTGATCGCGAATGGGCCATGTCGTCTGGGTGCAAGCTTCGTGGTTGGCTGGTTGGTGCGTAGATGACGTCCTTCGAGCCAGACCTTATCTCCTACTTGTTACCTTGGTGTCACGATTTTTAATCCATGACTGTTGCGCCTTCTTCATTTGTCCTTGTGCTTGTTGTCTTATCTCTTTCAATTGTTTCAGCCTTGTCTCGACCCATGGTATTGGTGACAGCTGATCTGTCCAGTCAGCGCGGGGGTGATATCCCATCAGTAATCGAAACGGCGATTCGCGTGTGGACTCATTGGTCCAATTGTTGTGTGCGAATTCGGCCAGCGCTAGATATTCTGCCCAATTGTTCTGTCTCTCGTTGACCCAGAACCGGAGATATTGTTCCAGCCACTGATTGTTGCGTTCTGATTGTCCATCGGTGCGGGGATGATAAGCCGTCGAGATATTCTGTTGTATCCCCAGGATTCGGCACAGTTCTCTTGTGAACTTGGACACGAACCGGGGATCTCGGTCACTGATGATTTTCGAGGGTAGTCCGAACCGAGCTACCACGTGCTTGGCGTATAGTACTGCTGTCTCTTCTCCCGATATTTCTTCGACGCAGGGTATGAATATGGACGCCTTGGAACAATCATGGTCAGTGATTGTTAGAATGGAGTCGTACCCTCTCGACTTGGGGTTTCG
>WITN01001242.1:0-22300 GCA_015025155.1 Lactarius quietus
GCACAGTGGCAATAGCTTTGGGGGTTATCGCATCGGGTGCATATAACGTGGGCGTCGTGGTAGGAGCCATCAGAGGACTCGTCACTGTCATATCGATCGACAGCGGTGGTGGACGTGACGGCGGTGGAGGGCTGTAGGAGACTTGCCTCGTCAATCGCCGTATTCTCTCCTGTCTCTCCGTGTAACGTTTTGGCCCAACGCTACCTTCGGTACTGCCTTGACCTGCTGACCGGAACGCGTGTCGATGACGAGAGTCGACGCTACTCCGAATGACGCCTGGAATAGCCGAATGATGACAAGAGAGGACCAAATAATGTGGCCTCTATAGATAAGTCCACAAAGGGACAACAAGTACAGCAAGCACAAAGGAATGGATAGCAATGCAATTAACAGGGACCAACCTACTAGTCGTGAGGTGGTATGAGAATACAAAGCTAAGGGCCATACTGCCCAAAGCTACTACCTATATACTGCTCCAGGGACTGGGTTTCAACCTGAGTCCCAAGCTAAACTATGACTCGAGAGATAAGCATACGGCTTATCCTCCAATAATATCTGTCCATCAATGATGCGCCACAGCCCCATAACATGAGGCGAACTGCCTTAAGGGCCATCAGGGATAAGAGTCACTATGACTCACCCAAACAGAGATAACACTCAATGTGGCTAGTCCATCAGAAATATCCATCAGAACCCCAAGATAAGGGTCTGGAACGACCTCGGCTTCTGATAAGCCGGCATGGGCTTTCACCCGACCCGGTCACATGACTGGAACTCTCCTCAGCCACGTGATACCCGAACATATTCTTATCACGCGATGTCTCGCGGCACGATATTCTTTGCATGCCTTCGCAGGCAGCGCGCACTTTTGCACGTGCGCTGAATGTCACATGACCGCATGGCACAATCGTGACACTCCGCCGCTGTCATCTTCGTCACTTGATCCAGCCTCCAGGAGGTCATCACCTCCTTCAACAGCCTGTAGTCCCTCCTCATCTGTCTCCACTCTTCCGCTAGCGGGTGTGGGGAATCGCCTGCGAGCCTTGGCCAGGTCCCGCTCTCATTGTTCTTGCTCTTCTCGGTCTCGCTCGGCGACTGTCCTGACCTGTTCAACTGCGGAACAGAAGGGGTCGTCCACATTGTTGTTGGTGTCGTAGGTGGTGAGGGTGTTGACAGAGGGGAGGTCATCGATGTGTGTGAGAGTGTTGATGGGAATATAAGCCATAGGTTGAGAGGATGGGTACGTCAATGGTCCTATCGATACTGCTTTTATGTGAGTCTCGGCGTTTGGATTGGACCTTTTGAACTTCCTTATCTCCTCTTCCGCGTGAACGTCATCCCACGGGACCCACTGATTGTCCGAGTCTGAGTAACCCTTCCACTTGATAAGGTACTGGAGTTTGCGCCCTCGTCCATGTCTTCTCAAGTCTAATACCTTTTCAACCTCGTATTCTTCCACGTCTTCTACCAATTCTGGTGGTGGGCGCTGATAGTTTGCGCCGTGGATCAGCGTTTCTTTGTAAGGTGTGAGAAGGTCTGTGTGAAAAACGTCATGGATGCTCCACTGTGTGGGAAGTTCGAGTCGGTAGTTGACAGGAGACATCACCTGGACGACCCAAAATGGTCCGTGTCTCCTGGGCGCAAGTTTCGTGGTTGGTTGGTTAGTTCGTAAGTGGCGTCCCTCGAGCCAGACCCTGTCTCCTATCTGATGTTTGGGGGTGTCACGATGTTTGATCCATGACTGTTGCGCTCGGCGCATTTGTTCTTGTGCCTGATGTCTTATCTCTTTCAATTGTTTCAGTCTGGCTGTAACTTGTGGTATGGGTGATGTTTTATCCATCCAGTTAGTGTGTGGGTGATATCCCATCAGCAACCTAAATGGGGTTTCGCGCGTGGATTCGTTAACCCAATTATTATGCGCAAACTCAGCTAGTGCGAGATGGTCGGCCCAATTGTCTTGTCTTTCATTGGCTCAGAATCTGAGGTATTGTTCCAACCATTGGTTGGTGCGCTCTGATTGTCCGTCCGTTCATGGGTGGTAGGCAGTTGAAATGTTTTGTTGTATTCCCAAGATCCGACACAGTTCTCTTGTGAATTTTGATGCGAATCGAGGGTCCCGGTCACTGATGAGTTTTGTTGGTAATCCAAATCGTGCAATTACATGTTTGGCGTATAGAATCGCGGTTTCTTCGCCTGAGATTTCTTCGTTGCACGGTATGAATATCGACGCTTTGGAACAGTCGTGGTCAGTAACTGTGAGTATTGAGTCGTACCCCCGCGATTTCGGGAGTTTGGTAATAAAGTCCAGCGCTACTACTTCAAACGGCATTGCCTCGGGTTTTGGAAATATTGGTTGTAGTGGTGCTTTCGTTTTCTGGGTATTGACCTTGCATCGCTGGCATTTGGCGCACCCTCGAACATATTCGGCAATGTCATGTTTCATGGTGGGCCACCAGTAGTGTTGTTCTATCAATTGTGTCGTTCGGTTTATTCCTGGATGACCGTGAACAGGAGGATCATGATGCGTGGAAATCACTTCTCTGATTTCCTCCGTTGTTCCCATAACGACTAGTCTTTGTCCGTGGTACCACCAAAGTCCTTCAACCTTGGTTAGTTTGTGTGGGTCAACCCACCTACGTAACTTTTGTTCGTCCTGTTGTGGTTTAGTTGTTGCTGTTTGTACAAACAGCTCATTTGGTAGGACCGTGACATTCTCATTGTCTTTTTCTCCCTGATTGTAATCGGCACGTCGAGAGAGGGCGTCGGCCCTTCCATTAGCGGTTCCCTTGACGTGGTGTATTTCGAAATTGTATTCCGCTAATTCCAGTACTTCTCTGGTGATTCGTCGGCTGATCTTCTGAGGGTCTCGCCAGTACCGGAGGTTAAGATGATCAGAGAAGATGCGTACTTTGTGTGATGATCCAGCTAACAAATGTCGCCAGTTTCGCAATGCTTTCACGATGGCTAACAACTCGAGGTTGTAGATGTCATAGTTGCATTCCGCGGCATTGAGTGTTGCCGAATAATACCCCACAGGGTGTCGCTTTCCGTCTAGTTTCTTTTGCAGTAGTACCGCTCCTACTGCAAATCCCGATGCGTCCACTTCTAGGTCGAATTGTTGGGTTTGGTCCGCGTGTGCTAGTATAGGTTCTGTGGTGACCCGTCGTTTGAGCGTGTCAAACGCTACTTGTTGTCTTGTCTCCCACTGCCATGGTTTGTCTTTTCGTGTAAGCTCGTTGAGCGGTTTGGCGATGATAGCGAATCCTCTAATAAATTGCCTATAAAAGTTGCAAAAACCGAGAAATGATCGTACATCCTTTACTGATGAGGGGGGCTGCCAATCGCGGACACCGGAAATTTTGACGGGATCCATATGTGTTACCCCCTCTTCAAGGATTACCCCCAGGTAATCGATGCTATGGGTGTTGAATGTGCATTTTTCTGGCTTGAAGAATAGATTGTGTTCTTGAGCAACTGTCAGAACGTCGCAGACTGCCTCTTGGTGTCGTTTGAGTGATTGAGGCTGGCGTTTTGTTGCTATTGCTATGTCATCCATGTAAACCCTGATCGTGGTTCCTTTGGCCTTGTGTTTCGCTATGGTTGGCCAGTATATTTCGTTCATGAAACTTTGAAATGTAGCGGGTGAGTTGCACAGTCCAAAGTACATTACGGTTGGTTCGAATAGTCCGCGGCGTGTTTTGAACGCAGCTTTGTGTTCGTCGCCCTCTTTGATCCGTATGTTGTTATATCCTTGACGAACGTCTAGTTTGCTGAACAGCTGTGCTCCCCCGAGATCTCGGATGAGATCATCAATGAGGGGGAGAGTGTAACGTCCCGGGTCATGGTACGTATCTGACCTAACCCATAAGTCATGGGACGTATAGGCACGTGATCACATGATGTCGTGGGTCGGCTTACATTCCTACTATGATGATTACTGATACTAGTACGATACGATGACTGAGGATTGCTGTACGATTACCAAGGGAAGTAGTAGTTGTGGCGTTTAGCTTAGTGGACGATTACCTAGCAGTAGTGGCTTAGTGGACGATTACCAGCAGATTAGTAGTAGTGGCGGTCTCGCTGACGAAGGCGGATCACGCGTGTAGTTTATAAGGAAGCTATCGACTGTTGTAGTCGATAGCTTGGATTTCTTGTACAATTCTCGCCTTGTTATCCAAAGCCGGTTTCCTCTCTCTCTCTCTCATTCGTCCTTCGGGGCCACGTGCCAAGAGCAAGCCCAAGTACTACCTCCGCCTCCGCGCGTTGAGACGTCACTCAGCCTCAGTGCTTGAGTATAATCGCTGCTGAGTCACCGCGTTCATCTTACGTTGCCTAAGTCAGGCTCACGTGCGGTTCGCACGTAACATTAAATCCAAGCTCCCCATAAAAACGAACGCCGTGGCAACTCTCAACACTAAAGACGGCTGGGACTTTGTGCCCTATCGCATCGACTCAAGAGAAAGGGACGCACCCACTCGATACATCGTAGGAAGAGTAAGGTGGCGACACGTACCAGACACCAGAAGGTCTGAAGAAAATAACACCGGATACTACGCGGAAGCAGCCACTTCGCAACGCTTCCACCCAGTAGTATTCAACAAAGAACGCTGTTGCTGGGTCGAACTCAGGTGGAGCAATACTAACAGCTATTTCGAAGCAACACGACCAGCGGCAGACGATCTAAACATCAACATACCATTGGTCGACGCGCGACCAATCAGTCAACAAGGGACCATAGACGGCCGAGACGAAGAGAGACAACCAAACCTCGACACGGAACCGCCTAGGACAGAATTCCAACTACGAACAGTTACTCCAACCCCGTCCAGCCACACTAGCGAAAGATCACCAACCCCCCAAAGCGAGGGTGAACCCACGGAAGCCGTAGCACAATCACCAGAAGTAGACGCACTAGCCGCGCAAACAGCTGAGTTGCATATTCCCAAACCTATCAGGGGAATGCCATACAGCTACATGACTACTCAAACAGAAGTTTCCCCACCCCGACTCGTTATTAACGAGCAAACGGGTCATGTCCAACAACTGCAGCCAGAAGATATGGAAGCTGCCAATCGAGCCATGGGACCAGATGTCCCTGATGCGCCAAGCATCCCTGAAGGGACAAACATGTTCTACGAATTCAGGCTCAACCGCAACAGAGTACCGTCACCAGATAATAGACCCTTCCCGCCATTAGGAAGACCACCGGGAGGAGGACCACCGGGAGGAGGACCACCGGGAGGAGGACCACCGGGAGGAGGACCACCCCTCGCAGGACCTGCAGTAGCCATGCAAGGGGGCAACGATAAATTCATCGGTAACCCGCCACCTACATTTACAGGACAAAGGTCACAAGCCGAAGCCTTCATCCTCCAATGGGAGGTCTACGCAGGAGTCAACGCAAACCACTCGGCCATGATAAACAAATACCAAAAAGCTATGTTATTCCTAACATACATTCAGGGAAATGCGGTTAACCAATGGGTTATGTCCGCCAGCCGATGGCTTGTAAACGAGGTGGCCACGGGAACCAGTCAATTCGACAATAGGTTATGGGAGAACCTACTCAACGCATTCCAAAGACAATTCGGTGACGTTCTTAGCAAGGAACGAGCACAAGCACAACTGGACGCCGGAATACACATGAAGGACGGCAAGATCGACGATTATATTGCCCTGTACGAACAACTCGTTCGACACGCAGGGTACAACATCAATAACGAACAAACACTCAAGTACTTCACAAAGGGGTTACCAAGAGCGCTATACGAAACCATGTATCAACATGATGACCCTCGAAACTACGAAGAGTGGAGGGAATCCGCCCTAAAGAGGCAACAGAAGTGGATTCACATGCAGACGGTTAGGGGGAATCTCGATGCGTTCAAGCCAGGACGCACGACCGGAGGAGCGCTAGCTAAGTTGCTCGCACCACTCCATAATGATGACCGAATGGACACATCAGCAGACCGAGTACGGGGGCGGCTGGCAGGAGCCGAGGAGATCATGACGAACCACCCCAGGAACACCAGACCACCACAACCACCATTCCCACCACGAGGGGGATTTATCCAGAGACAGTTCAAACGAGACCATAGTCAAACGCAGTGTTACAACTGCCAGAAGATGGGTCACATCAGTCGCGACTGCAGACAGCCGCGCAGACGCCGGGACACACAAGCACGCTCCACAGAAGCTACCGAAGGAGTCCCACAAACCAAAGAAGAGAAAGCGGCAGAATGGTTACGAGGAGTCGCAGGAGACGATGAAGAGGTCAAGGATCTGGTCCTACAACAATTAATGGGACAGGATTTTGGAAACGCCTAAACCCGACGGCCTGGGTGAGGGCAATACGTTGTAACTCTGTGTACATTATGCGCTACCGTTCTATGAGAGTACCAGTGTCAATTCGCGCAAGTTATAACATGGCCGACATCAAAGCGTTGGTGGACTCCGGTGCCACTGACAACTTCATACATCCAAATTTCGTAAAAAGGATGGGGTTAGGACAACGGGCACTAGATAAGCCCAAAAACATCTACAATATCGATGATACCACTAATAAAGCGGGACAGATCACACATTATCTGACGCTCAAAGTGGAAACAGGAGGAACGAACAGGGAGATGCGCTTCCTTATCACTGACATAGGGAAAGAAGACGTACTATTGGGATATCCATGGCTCGCAACCTATGAACCAAGGTTCAGTTGGCGCCATGCCACTATAGATGAGAAACAACTCCCTATAGTGTTACGATCAGTTAACCCAAACGACAGAAGAGCAGTACTGGCAAGATTGCTCCAGGAAGAAGACAACGACGCGAAAGTATCACGCATGTTTACCACGGAAGATAAAGAGCAAATAGTGACCCAACTAGATGAACAAGTGTATGGGCGACGGTCGGCAGTCGAACTTGCGATCGAGGCCAAACAATACATCGAAACGGTCACAATACCAAAGGAATACCAACAATACGCGAAGGTATTCGGAGAAGAAGAGTCAAAAAGGTTCCCACCAAAAAGAAGTTGCGACCACGCAATCGAGTTCAAAAAGGGAGCCCCAGAAGCCATCGATTGCAAAGTATACCCAATGACGAGGGTCGAAGATGAAGCATTGGACAACTTCATTGACGAACAAGTAGAGAAGGGATACATTCGCCCCTCGAAGTCCCCGTACGCATCATCATTCTTCTTCATTAAAAAGAAGGACGGAAAGCTACGACCTGTTCAGGACTACCGAAAAGTCAATGAATGGACGATACGGAATCAATATCCACTACCCCTCATCAATGACCTGATCAAAGATCTAGGGGGGGCGCAAATATTCAGTAAACTGGACGTTCGACAAGGCTATAACAATATACGAATCAAAGAGGGTGACGAACACAAAGCAGCGTTTAAAACACGCCGCGGACTTTTCGAACCAACCGTTATGTACTTTGGACTGTGCAACTCACCCGCTACATTCCAGAGTTTCATGAACGAAATCTACCGCCCTACCATTGCGAAGCATGAAGCCTTAGGAACGACAATACGAGTCTACATGGACGATATCGCCATAGCCACAAAACGACAGCAATACGCTCGAACAAAACACCAAGAAGCAGTCTGTGACGTTCTTGCCGTCGCTCAAAAACACGACCTCTTCTTCAAACCGGAAAAGTGTACTTTCAACGCTCCCAGTATTGATTACCTGGGGGTAATCCTTGAAGAGGGGGTGACACGCATGGACCCCGTCAAAATTTCGGGTGTTCGTGACTGGCAATCCCCATCATCGGTAAAGGACGTACGATCTTTTCTCGGGTTTTGCAATTTCTACAGGCAATTTATCAAAGGATTCGCCGCTATTGCTAAACCGTTGAACGAACTAACGCGAAAAGACGAACCATGGGAATGGGGGAAAAGACAACAAACAGCGTTTGACACACTTAAACGAAGAGTTACCAAGGAACCCATCCTCGCACACGCGGACCAAAACCAACAATTTGACCTAGAAGTCGACGCATCTGGATTCGCGGTAGGAGCAGTGCTGCTACAGAAGAAACAAGACGGAAAACGACACCCAGTGGGATATTACTCGCGACGCTCAACGCGCTGAGCGCAATTATGACATATATAACCTCGAGCTACTGGCCATAGTAAAGGCACTACGAAATTGGAGGCATCTGCTCGCAGGATCACCCCACAAAGTACGCATATTCTCAGACCATCTCAACCTCCGATACTGGCGAGATCCCCAGAAAATTAGCCGGAGAATAGCAAGAGAAGTCTTGGAGCTGGCCAAGTACAACTTCGAAATACACCATGTAAAAGGAACCGCCAATGGAAGAGCGGATGCCCTGTCAAGACGCCCCGACTATGACCAAGGGGAGAAAGACAACGAGAATGTCACGGTGTTGCCAAACCAACTATTCGTACGAACCATCAAGACACAAGACCGCAGGACGAGTAAGAATACGCAAATGGGTGGACCACACAAACTAATCAAGGCCGATGGACTGTGGTGGTATCAGGGACAAAGATTGGTTGTCACGGGGGGACCAGACGAAATCAGAGAAGTAATTCGCACCATCACGATCCCCCAATTTACGGACACCCAGGATAAATCGAACGACGCAGCTGGTAGAACGACAATACTGGTGGCGACAATGAAGAACGACATCGCAGACTACGTGAAAGGATGTGCCGATTGCCAACGGTGCAAAGTTAAACACAAAAAACGAAGGCACCGTTGCAACCACTGTTTCCAAAACCGGAAGCAATGCCGTTCGAAGTCGTAGCGCTGGACTTCATCACAAAGCTCCCCAAGTCGAGGGGATATGACTCCATTCTAACTATCACTGACCACGACTGTTCCAAGGCGTCCATATTCATACCATGTACCGAAGAAATATCAGGAGAAGAGACAGCAGTACTATACGCCAAATACGTGGTGGCACGATTCGGCCTACCTTCAAAAATCATCAGCGACCCGATCCCCGGTTCGCATCCAAGTTCACAAGAGAACTGTGTCGAATCCTAGGAATACAGCAAAACATATCGACGGCCTATCACCCCCGCACCGACGGACAGTCAGAACGCAACAACCAGTGGTTGGAACAATACCTCCGGTTCTGGGTCAACGAAAGGCAGGACAATTGGGCAGAGTATCTAGCGCTGGCAGAATTCGCACACAACAACTGGACCAACGAGTCCACGCGCGAATCACCATTCAAATTACTGATGGGATACCACCCGCGCGCTGACTGGACAGATCAGCTGTCACCAATACCACGAGTCGAGACAAGACTGAAACAATTGAAGGAGATAAGACAACAAGCACAAGGCCAAATGAAGAAGGCGCAACAGTCATGGATTAGAAATCGTGACACACCCAAGTATCAGGTGGGAGATAAGGTGTGGCTCGAGGGACGTCACCTGCGCACCAACCAGCCAACCACGAAGCTTGCACCCAGACGACACGGCCCCTTCACAGTCATCCAGGTGATGTCACCTGTTAATTATCGACTGAAACTTCCCACGCAGTGGAGCATCCATGATGTGTTTCACACAGATCTTCTCACACCTTACAAAGAGACGGTGACTCATGGCACTAATTACCAACGTCCCCCACCAGAGTTGATCGATAATGTGGAAGAATACGAAGTTGAAAAGGTACTAGACTCCCGGAGAAGGGGGAGAGGGCGCAAGCTGCAATACCTGATCAAGTGGAAGGGATACGCCGACTCGGATAACCAGTGGGTCTCGTGGGATGATGTCCATGCGGACAACGAGATAAGGAAGTTCAAACACAATAACCCGCAGGCTGAAATACACTTAAAAGCAGCCTTAACAGAGCGATCCTCACCATCACCCACTCATAACATGTCTAATGTCCCACTCACCACTATCATCCTTGACGAGTTCCCCCATGTCAACGCCCTCACCACCTACGACGGGAACAACAACGTCGACGACCAGTTCTGCTCAGCGTTCGAGCACGTCAGAGCTGTCGCCGAACAAGATCAAGCTGCCCGAGACCTGGCCGAGGCTCGCCGGCGATTTCCCACACCTGCAAGCGGAAGAGTGGAAGAAGATGAGGAGGGACTACGGGCTGCTGAAGGAGGTCATGACCTCGTGGCGGCTGGATCAAGTGACGAAGATGACGCCGCAGGAGAGACGGATGAGGATACAGCGGTTGACGCGGCAAGTATCCTACAGCCCTCCACCGCCTCCACATCCACTACCGCCGTCGATCAGTACAGCGACGGGTCCTCCACTGGATCCTATCATGACGCCAACGTTATCTGCACCAGATGCGATAACCCACAGGATTACTGCCACTGCGCGCCCATGCGCATCCCCCCTCGATTTACCGACACGATCAGCGAAGAAGAAGACGTCGACATCACCGACGTTACCCACCAAACCGTGGATGACGAAGGAGGAGCACCTCCGGTTGCTGTCGTCTACGGCCAGACTGCGGCGGAAGGATACGCCATGCGAGGACTCCCCTCGTACGCCGAGGCACGCGACGCCTCACCCATCAATACACGCCGAGCGGATGCGCCGAGGCGCACTCACCGTACCTTATCGCCTACTCCCAGCGGATTCGTCCTCAACAACGGGATGAACTGGGTGCCTATGGTGATTGAGCACGAGGGACGTCGCATTCCCGCTCGGTACGTACGAGTCAGGATGTGCGATAACCCCGAGGTCTTCGGCACCATGGGGCGCTACTCGCCAATTTATCGAGGAGAGATTCACGCAGAGCCATGTCGTGATATGGGGCCCGCCGCTGAGTACTCTCGTGAAGATCTACAGTACCTCGGAGCTGACTTCCGGGGACGATGCCAGGTAGACGAGGCCCTCGCTCGGCTAGGAGACATCTCCCTCGCCGCTGAAGTGAGGCGTTACCGCGCGTCCCAGGAGGTAATCAAAGAGCTCGAAGCGGCGATCAAGCGACTCGAGGACGACATCTTCGTCCACGTCGACCGAGCGCGCCACTCAGCTAAGCGGCTGGGGAGAGCCCACGCCATCCTACGGGTACGAGACGAACACGAGACAGATGTTGGACTAACTACCGTACCAAATTGGGTAGTGGAGCGAGGGCGCTCACCCTTGTGAAGGGGGTGATGTAACGTCCCGGGTCATGGTATGTATCTGACCTAACCCATAAGTCATGGGACGTATAGGCACGTGATCGCGTAACGTCGTGGGTCGGCTTACATTCTTACTACGAGGATTACTGATACTAATACGATACGATGACTGAGGATTACTGTACGATTACCAAGGAAGTATTAGTTATGGCGTTTGGCTTAGTGGACGATTACCTAGCAGTAGTGGCTTAGTGGACGATTACCAACAGATCAGTAGTAGTGGCGGTCTCGCTGACGAAGGCGGATCGCGCGTATAGTTTATAAGGAAGCTATCGACTGTTGTAGTCGATAGCTTGGATTTCTTGTACAACTCTCGCCTTGTTATCCAAAGCCGGTTTCTTCTCTCATTCTCATTCGTCCTTCGGGGCCGCGTATCAAGGACAAAAGCAACTACCTCCGCCTACGAGCGTTGAGACGTCACTCAGCCTCAGTGCTTGAGTATAAATCGCTGCTGAGTCACCGCGTTCATCTTACGTCGCCTAAGTCAGGCTCACGTGCGGTTCGCACGTAACATCCTTGCATGGGATAAAGATGGATGCCTTGGTACAATCGTGATCAGTAATTGTGAGGATAGAATCATATCCTTCTGACACCGGCAATTTGGTGATGAAGTCAAGTGTGATTGTTTCAAACGGCATTGCTTCTGGTTTCGGATAGATGGGTTGTAGTGGAGCTCTGATTGGTCGATTGTTGACCTTGTGCCGTTGACAATCTGCGCATCCTTGTACATACGCGGTGACATCTGGTCGTAATGTCGGCCACCAATAGTTTCGTTCCACTAGTTTGATTGTTTTATTGATGCCTGGGTGTCCGTATACTGGGGGTTCATGATGAGCTTCTGCGATCGCTCGTCTCTCTTTACTTCCCTTGGTCACCACTCGTCTCCCTTGCTTATACCACACTTCATTTACCTTCTTCAAATTGTGGGGGTTTACCCATGGGCGTAGGATCGTTTCATCCTGTGCGTCGCTGGGATTGACTGGAGTCATGTCTTGTACTGTCAAAACACCTTGAGGATGAGTGGGCATTCCCATTCTTTGCGTCGTTGTATTTCGGATGAACACGTGATCGGGTAGTACCGTTACGTTTTCGTTGTCCTCTTTGCCTTGGTTGTAGTCAGGTCATCTCGATAGTGCATCTGCACAACCATTTGCGGTTCCTTTGATGTGATGAATTTCTAGATCGTACTCTGATAGTTCAAGTACTTCCCTAGCCACTCGCCTACTGATCTTTTGCGGTTCTCTCCAGTATTTCAGATTCATGTGATTGGAGAAGATTTTGATTTTATGTGGGGATCCAGCTAATAGTGCTCTCCAGTGGCGGAGTGCTTTGACTATGGCCAGTAGTTCCAGATCGTAGATATTGTAATTGCATTCTGCTGCGTTCAACGTTGCAGAGTAGTATCCTATGGGGTGTCTTTTGCTGTCAGATTTCCTTTGGAGTAGTACAGCTCCCACTGCGAAACCTGACGCATCCACTTCTAGTTCGAATTGGTCTTGTAGAACTGGGTGTGTTAGCACCAGTTCACTTGTTACTCGTCGTTTTAGCGTCTCAAACACATGTTGTTGTTGCGGTCCCCAGCTCCATTCCGCTGTCTTCTTTGTGAGATTGTTTAGAGGTTTGGCGATTGACGCAAATCCTCTGATAAAAAGGCGATAAAAATTGCAAAACCCGAGAAAAGATCATACGTCCTTGACTTTGGTTGGTGTTGGCCAGTCCTTGATGCCTGCGATTTTGATAGGGTCCATGCATGTTACCCCCTTTTCAAGGATTACCCCCAGGTAATCAAGGGACACAGCATGGAAGGTGCATTTCTCCGGTTTGAAGTAGAGATCATACTGTTGTGCCACTTGAAGTACATCTTTGACTGTGGCAACATGATCATTGAGGGTTGTTTTTGTTGCGATACCGATATCATCCATGTATACTCGTATGATGGTACCCCATTGTTCATGCTTTGAGATCGTGTCCTTATAGATAGCATTCATCATTGTTTGGAACGTGGCTGGAGAGTTGGTAAGCCCAAAGAACATAACCATTGGTTCGAAAAGTCCATAAGGTGTCTTGAACGCTGCTTTGTGTTCGTCACCTTCTTTGATTCGAATATTGTTGTACCCCCATCGAACATCTAGTTTAGTGTAAATGTGAGCGCCACTAAGGTCTTTGATGAGGGTTTGGATAAGTGGAAGGGGGTAGTTGTTGCGAATAGTGTATTGGTTTAATCGGCGATAGTCCTGTACCGGACGTAGTTTTCCATCCTTCTTTTTGACAAAGAAAAATGGTGATGCGTACGGGGATTTTGATGGTCTGATGTATCCTTTCTTTAGATGTTCCGTGATGAACTGTTTAACCTCCTGATCTTCCTGTAACGATAAATCGTAAATGGAACAGTTGATATGGTCAGGTGTGTCCTTCTTCAATTCAATAGCGTGATCCCATTCCCGGGATGGGGGAAATCGATGGGATTCTTCCTCACTGAATACCTTTTCGAATTCTTCATATTCGACTGGTACTGTTGTTTGTGGAGCGGGTCCTGCTGCAATAGCCATTTCCGTAGCTGCTCCTTTTATAGAGCATTGTGATTGGAGTGCGGCTATTATGTCGTTCTTTTTGTCTGTAGACAGAGTATGAGCGATAGTGGGTTTGTTTGTGGATTGTCCAATTGTTTTAATGATAATTGGATGAGCGTTTGAACGGATGTTGCCATTTTTCCAGTCGAATTCTGGTTCGAAGGCGCTGAGCCAAGGGTATCCCAACAAGATATCCTCTCTTCCTATGTCCGTGACTAGGAATCTTATTTCCCTGTAACATCCCTTGGTGAATATCTGGAGATCAACATAATGGGTAATCATCCCCCCTTTGTTGGTTGTATCATCAATATTGAATATTTTCCTAGGTTGTGGCAGTCGTGCCTTTCCCAATCCTAGTTGTTTTACGAACCGGTTGTTTATAAAGTTTTTGGTAGCTCCCAAATCGACGAGCGCTTTTATGTTGGCCTTGTTGAAATGGGTTTGACAGAGTACTGGAATTCGCATGGAACGGAAGCGAGTTATGTATACAGCGTTACAACATAATGCCCTCACCCAGGCCGTTGGGTTCAGGCATCCCCAAAATCCTTCTTCCCCATCAGCTCCTGCATGGTGAGATCTTTAAACTTGTCTGTTTTGTTGGCAGCTACGCGTAGCCAGTCATCTTTTCGCTGGGCAGCCATTCGATCGTCCGCTACTATTTGAGCAATGTGAAGATCTTCACCCGCCTCACTGCGGTCGTCCACTACTTCTGAGCTTCTTACATTGGTCCTGGGTTGTCGAGGCTGTGTACAATTGTGACTGAGGTGTCCCTTCTCCTGACAATTGTAACAAACGACTTCCCTTAAGTCTGGCAGTTGTCGCCTCCTCAAAAACCCTTCTCTTGGTTGGAAAGGGGGATTTCCACCCCTCATTAATTGTTGTGTGGGTCGCTGACCCCTTCGATCTTGTTCCAATACTTGCTCAGCATTGGCCAATCTTCCTCTAGTCCTGGTACGGTCAGCAGAGGTATCCATGGCATTTGGATTGCGATTTGATTGGAAGGCTCTAGGCCATCGTGATGCTGTCCCCTGCACTTTGAATTGATTGAATTTATTCTGCATGTGAATCCATTCCCCGTGACTGTCACGATTCCAACAATCGCTGGTTCGACTTGAACCCAAAGGCTTTCCTGCTATCACTTCTAAGCCAAGCGCACGGCTTGCAACCTAGCAAATACTCGAGAAGGGCGAATAACCACAGATGGTCCCCTTATACGACGTCACTTGAAGATAACTCTTGACACAAGTGAACAATGAGAGAAGAATAGTCACAAAGACCAATGACTCTGCTATAAGAATGCTTGTCTATGCCTGAGAGGAATACAGGTGGAAGTTCAAGACAACTAAGCTATCGACTACTGGCGAAACCTGCCAACTACTTATAGTACTCCAAGACAGTATTCTAACTGAGCTCGAACTATAGTAAACACGACTCACGACCTTATCTGCCAATGAGAATTGTCCATCAAGCCACAGGGGCTTATCATGAAACATACAGTACATGAGGCATACGGCCTCACATGAGTCAGAGATAAAGACAACCATATGACTCACAAATGACATCATAACAAGATAACAAATGTCTCAGCGCAATACCAGCGCATCAGAATACCTTCCATCAGAATCAACCCATACTGGGAATTGTCCAGACCTTCGGCTATCGGGAATCCCGCATCCGATCTCGTGCCTACCATGGTCTTCCATAATCTTCCATCCAACGAGTCCCATGACTTATCGCTTAGGTCAGATACATGCCATGACCCGGGACTTTCACGTGACATAATCACGTGGTCTTCATCCGTCCTGCAGTAGAGGTGCCAGCACTGGTGTCACGGTTTGACATCGCGTGGACTATTCATCATCATGTTTACGAGGTCTCGGAGTTCGGGACGCTTACTATTTGGTTATGACTACGATAGTAAGCCGTTATTAGTCATGGACACTTACGCATCGCCGGTACTTGGGTTTGCCGGTGTTTCAGGTATTTGTATTTACTTACGATGACTCGTTACTAGTATAACTGTACTAGGGTTTGGATTCTAAGCTGCGCTTTAAAGCCAGCGAGTACTTGTATAAATATTGTAACGACAAGACCAAGGCTCTTCAGCTTGGTCTTCTTGAATCATCACCATCGTCTTCTCTTCTTCTTCTCTTCGCGTCTTTCCAATCAGTCGATTGAAGCTTATCCTTCGGGATACCCTAGTGTCTATCAAAGCGACCTAGTGGCAGTGCAACTTAGCTAAGTTGCCCGTGACTTTCCAACATTCATCCGTACACTCGAGTATCACGTCACAGACCTGTTCAAGTCGAACCAGCGTTAGGTGATAACGCTACATTAAGACCAAGCTTCAACGTGGCGTCATCAGAAACTACCAGAGAACGGTGTCACAGCTGTGACGACTTTTGGTTTCAACACAGAGGCGCTGACAACGTACCCCAAAGATTTCGCAAGAATACAGAATACCGGTACAGTAGCACTACAGGTACTACCGGATATCACGCTAGGAGTCGGGAAGATAACCGATCCGTCGCAGTCGAGTTTGTCTACGATCAATACGTTTGGGTAGAAATTCGTTGGTTTCAGCCTAACCCAGAACACGGAGAGTGGGAAGGTTTCCGAACAGCCTTAGAAGATCTAGGCTGTGACATCTATATCAACGAACTCACACAAGAGGAACTACGAGAGTTGGAAAACAAAGTCAACAAACCACCATCAGTTACACCACCCCGGTCACCAAGTACAAAAAGCAACGCGTCTCTTGGAGCAAGATCATCTTCTCCATCACAACAAGGAACCAATCTAGCAATCGCGACAGAAACCTTACGTTTAGGAGCAATGGCGACCCTTACCTCTCATGTCCAATCTCAAGCAACTGCGGAAAGTTCATCCGGCCAACCAGTTTATTCGCTCACTACTTCACCTATAGCACCAACAGTCACGGCCTTTCGGGCCCTTGTCGACCCTGCAAACCAAGCACCTGCCCCACACACTCCCGCAGCTGGAGGTGGTGGAGGTAATGGCGGAGGAGGAAATGGTGGAGGTAATGGTGGAGGAGGAGGAGCAGGACCACCTTTTGGAAACCCGCCAGCACAAGTACCAGCAGCGCAAGCACCCGTACCAGCGGCACACGACAAATTCTGTGGCAATCCACCTGCGGTCTTCGCGGGTGATCGAGAGAAGGCTGAAGAATTCCTCATGCAATGGAGCTTATACGAAGGAATCAACTCAACTCATTCCATCATGCGCAGTCCCTATCAAAAAGCTATGTTATTTCTCACCTACATCCAGGGTACTGCTGTAACCGAATGGGTAGGGTCAATGGTAGCTTGGCTACGGGTCCAAGTTGACGTCAACGGACGAGACCCCTTGACAACTGGCTGTGGTACAACACTCATTCATCGTTCATGAGACAATATGCAGACACTCTCAAAGAAGAGAAAGCACAAACAGAATTACGAAGGGGCATTCGAATGGAAAGAGGAGATATCGATGCGTACGTGGCCAAATTCGAACAACTGGTCAGATATGCTGGCTACAACATAGATCAACCAATGGTTCTTGATCTATTCGCAAATGGATTGCCAAACAAACTGCAAGAAACCATTTACCTTCACGACAATCCCACAGATTATGAGGATTGGAAAAGAGCAGCCATTAAACGCCAAGGTCAATATCTCCATTTGAAGAACAAAATTGATCAGTACAAGATACAACCCCGACCATCACCACCAACTCAAACCAATTGGAGACAATTTAGACGCCATCCAGATGCGATGGATACGTCTGCGGACCGAATTAGAGCCCGAGGACGACTAGCACATGCAGAAGACGCAGTAGCACAGCCAAGACCATATCTCAATAACTCGCAACCACCTTTCAAACCTCGCGAAGGATTTTTACGAAGGAGGCAACCTCCCGATCTCAGGGAAGTAATTTGCTATAATTGTCAAAAGAAAGGACACCTCAGTCGCAATTGCTCCCAGCCACGTCAACCACGAAATCCACCTAGACCCTTTAGCAATTCCAGGGGCCTGGAAGTGGTGGATGATCGCTCTGAGACAGGAGAAGATCTCCATATCGCTCAAATGGTGGCTGATAACCGCACCACAGAAGAAAGGAAAAACGATTGGCTGCGAACGGCAGCCAATGAAACCGAGGAGTTTAAAGCCATGGCAATGCAGGAGTTGATGGGGAACAAGGATTTTGGGGACGCCTAAACCCGACGGCCTGGGTGAGGGCTCTACGTTGTAATGCTGTATACATAACTCGCTTCCGTTCTATGCGAATTCCAGTATCGATCCGAACCAGCAGCAACAAGGCCGACATAAAAACACTAGTAGACTCTGGAGCAACAGACAATTTCATAAATCCACGATTTGTGAAACGAATGGGGTTGGGCGCGGCTTTATTGCCAAACCCAAAACAATTATTCAATATCGACGATACGCTAAACAAAAAGGGATCAGTTACCCATTTTGTCGACTTACAGATATTGACGAAAGGAATTGTCAGGAAAATGAGATTCCTCCTAGCAGATATCGGAAAAGAAGATCTTCTTCTTGGATATCCATGGCTCAGTACTTTTGAACCAAAATTCAGTTGGAAACATGGCACAATTGACGAAAACACACTACCAATTGTAATCAAATCATGCCATCCCAAGATCAACGTCAATGTAGTAGCGCGGTTACTCTCAGATGTCGCAAAAGACAATATTATCGCGAAATTAGGGGAGCATAGCTCTATCAAGGGAGCTGCCACTGATCTCGCCATAGCCGCAGGATCCAAAGAAGAAGTTCAAATACCGGAAGAATACAGTGATTTGAAAAGGTTTTTAGCGAAGAAGAATCCCACCGATTTCCCCCTTCGCGGGAATGGGATCATGCTATTGAATTCAAAACCAACACTCCGGATCACATCAATTGTTCCATATACGAACTCTCACAATCGGAAGACAAACCGTTACGAGATTTTATTACGGAACAACTTAATAAAGGGTACATTCGACCCTCTAAATCGCAGTACGCTTCTCCGTTCTTTTTCGTCAAAAAGAAGGACGGAAAACTACGCCCAGTACAGGATTATCGGCGTATCAACGAATTCACCATCCGCAACAACTATCCATTACCATTGATTCCAACCCTTATCAAAGACCTTAGTGGTGCACACATATACACTAAGCTCGACGTACGGTGGGGATACAACAATATACGCATCAAAGCGGGAGACGAACACAAAGCGGCGTTTAAGACGCCATATGGGCTTTTCGAACCCACGGTGATGTTCTTCGGATTGACGAATTCTCCTGCCACATTCCAAACTATGATGAATCATATATATCGGGACACGATCACAAAACACGAAGCAAAAGGGACTACTATTCGCGTTTATATGGACGACATCGGTATTGCCACCCGAACAAATATAGTTGACCATGTCAACGCAGTTCGGGATGTACTAACAGTAGCTGCAAGTACGACCTGTTTTTCAAACCGGAGAAATGCACTTTCCACTCGTCGTCTCTTGATTACCTGGGGGTAATCCTTGAAAAAGGGGTAACACGCATGGACCCTGTAAAGATCGCGGGGATTAAAAATTGGCCAACGCCAACCAAGGTGAAGGACGTACGATCTTTTTTGGGTTTTTGCAATTTTTACCGTCTATTCATACGAGGATTTGCGTCAATCGCCAAACCACTAAACAACCTCACGAAGAAGACAACAGAATGGCAATGGAACTCAGCAGAACAACACGCATTTGAAGTATTGAAAAGACGGGTTACAAGCGAACCTGTATTGGCACACCCAATATTGACTGATCAATTCGAGTTGGAGGTGGATGCTTCAGGTTTCGCGGTGGGAGCAGTACTACTCCAAAAGAAAACTGATGGCAAAAGACATCCTATAGGCTATTACTCCGCAACCCTCAATACAGCAGAACGAAATTATGATATCTATGACCTTGAACTACTAGCAATAGTCAAAGCGTTACGGCACTGGAGGCCTCTACTAGCGGGTCACCCCATAAAATCAAAGTATTCTCAGATCACATGAATTTGCGGTATTGGAGAGAACCACAAAAGATCAGTCGACGGGTTGCAAGGGAAGTACTCGAATTGTCGGAATACGATCTCGAAATTCACCACATAAAGGGACCGCAAACGGACGAGCAGACGCATTGTCAAGACGACCCGACTATGATCACGGGGAACAAGACAATGAAAATGTTACGGTGTTACCTGACAACATATTCATACGAACCAGCAACGCACACCGTACAGGAATGCCGAATCAGTCCTTTGCAACAATCACGGTGAAGAAATGAGGTCAACCACCACAAAGACGAGCAAAACGAAGACACTATCAAACCTTGGGTAGATCCACACAAGTTGAAAAAGATCAACGGGTATGGTATAAAGAAGGCAGAAGAGTAATTACCAAGGGAAGTGAAGAGCGAAAGTCAATTATTGCCGCTCATCACGATACCCCAGTACATGGTCATCCAGGGATCAGCAAAACTGGCAAAATAGTAGAACGATACTATTGGTGGCCAACAATACGACAAGAGGTATTGGCGTATGTTAGAGGTTGCGCGGAATGCCAACGACACAAAATCAACAATCGCCCTATTAGGGCTTCACTACAACCCATATACCCTAAACCGGAAGCTATGCCCTTCGAGACTATCGCTCTCGATTTCATCACTAAACTACCTGTCGCACAGGGCTATGATTCAATCCTTACGGTCACGGACCATGACTGTACCAAGGCATCTGTGTTCATCCCTTGTAACGAAGAGATCGACGCGGAAGAAACAGCAGCACTATACATCAAACATGTGTTCATGCGGTATGGATTACCGAGCAAAATCATTAGCGACAGAGATCCCAGATTTGCGTCCAAGTTCACAAGGGAATTATGCAAACAACTTGGGATCAAACAGAACATTTCTACGGCATATCATCCTCGTACGGATGGACAATCGGAACGAACCAATCAATGGCTCGAACAGTATCTCCGATTTTGGGTAAATGAACGACAAGACAATTGGAATCTTTATCTTCCAATAGCAGAATTCACGCATAACAATTGGCCTAACGAAGCCACGGGACAGTCTCCATTCTTCTTATTGATGGGGCATAATCCTCGTGCTGATTGGAATTCAGCGCCCAGTCCCATGCCGCAAGTGGCGTTGCGCCTTGATCAGTTCAAACAAGCACGGGAACACGCTCAAAAACAAATTATCAAAGCCCAGAAGTCATGGGTATCACATAAAGATACGCCCAAGTTCCAAATAGGGGATCGTGTATGGCTAGAAGGGCGTCACCTGAGAACATCAGCCAAGCGCCAAGCTTGCGCCCAAACGACATGGACCTTTCCAGATCATCCAGGTGATGTCCCCTGTCAACTATCGATTGGAATTACCCACCAAGTGGAGCATTCATGACGTATTTCACATCGATCTTCTCACCCTTATCGAGAGACTTCCTTTCATGGACCAAATTTCCCAAGACCTCCCCCTGAATTAATCGATGGCGAAGAAGAATACGAAATTGAGAAGATTCTAGACCAACGGCAATTCGGCAGAACAAGGCGCAAACAATTCCTTATCAAATGGAAGGGGTACCCAGACTCGGAGTCGCAGTGGGTCAACGCCACTGACGTACATGCCCCTGACGCTTAGCTGAGTTTAAACGGACTCTGAATTCTACTCCCTCACGTATAAAGATAGGCCATTCACTGGATGAAGCACATCAGTTCTTCCTTCGTCGAACAATGACCACTTCCCCCACTGCTACTTCACTACTTCCCAAACCTCTTACCATCTTCCACTATTACCCAACCTACCTATGCCGAAGTCGCCGCCGCCTTTCGATGCATCGAACCGGGGACGTCATCCCCGAAACCCCTGATGTATGCGGACACGACGCTGGAGGATTGGAGGAAGACTCATCGAGGTGGAAGAGGGACCCTACTCGCGTCGAGAACCTCATTGTTCCACAAACGCTTATCAAGGTTCCAAGCGGCTCCGACTCAGTGACGTGGTCAGAGTTTGTGGAAGTTGTAAGCAAACCGCCCTGTCATGTCCAGGCATCCTGACGACGCCGACTCCCACATCCACTACGACTGTGGACAACTCATTTACAACTGTACATGTAACAACGACCCCGTCCGCATCCCTCCACCGCCAACGCCTCGATATATTAACGTCGACCCCCTACCAACGTCATCATGGACCCCGCGACGTCCTGGGGTATTCACATCCGTGCCACCCTCCGAGCTCACGAGTCGGGGTCTGACAAAGAAAACCAAGATCCCCGCCAAGTATCGGAATCCCAGGATGAAGGGATACCACTTGTGCCGAGGAGGACGAGGCGAGGAAGAAGAGCTGGTATGGGGCATCAAAAGAGAGTCCTTGCTTCCTGACTACCGAGGAGGCGGAGTCCCAGCTGACCAACAGCGCGCTCGGACAAGGCTGACGCCCCCGACGGCTTTGAACTAAACATCCTCCCAGATTTATCAACTTCCGCATGACCGAGAATGGTCATATCACTGTGCCAAGTACATCCACGTGATGCCTGGCAA
>WITN01001243.1:0-22263 GCA_015025155.1 Lactarius quietus
AAATTTGGTCCATGAAAGGAAGTCTCACGATAGGGGGTGAGAAGATCGATGTGAAACACGTCATGAATGCTCCCACTTGGTGGGTAAATTCCAATCGATAATTGGACAGGGGACATCACCTGGACAATCTGGAAGGGTCCATGTCGTTTTGGGCGCAAGTTTGGGCGCTTGGCTGATGAGTCCTCAGGTGACGCCCTTCTAGCCATACACGGTCCCCTATTTGGAACTTGGGCGTATCTTTATGTGATACCCATGACTTCTGGGCTTTGATAATTTGTTTTTGAGCATGTTCCCGTGCCTGTTTGAACTGATCAAGGCGCAACGCCACTTGCGGCATAGGACTGGGCGTTGAGTTCCAATCAGCACGAGGATTATGCCCCATCAATAAGAAGAATGGAGACTGTCCTGTGGCTTCGTTAGGCCAGTTGTTATGCGTAAACTCTGCTATTGGAAGATAAAGATTCCAATTGTCTTGTCGTTCATTTACCCAAAAGCGGAGGTATTGTTCAAGCCATTGATTCGTTCGTTCTGACTGTCCATCTGTACGAGGGTGGTATGCGGTGGAGATGTTCTGGTTTATCCCAAGTTGTTTGCATAGTTCTCTTGTGAACTTGGATGCAAATCTGGGATCTCTGTCGCTAATGATTTTGTTTGGTAGTCCATACCGCATGAACACGTGTTTGATGTACAGTGCTGCTGTTTCTTCCGCGTTGATCTCCTCATTACAAGGAATGAACACGGATGCCTTGGTACAGTCATGATCCGTGACTGTAAGGATCGAATCGTAGCCCTGTGCGACGGGTAATTTAGTGATGAAATCGAGAGCGATAGTCTCGAAGGGCATAGCTTCCGGTTTAGGAAATATAGGTTGCAGTGAAGCCCTAATAGGGCGATTATTGATTTTGTGTCGTTGGCATTCCGCGCAGCCTCTAACATATGCCAACACGTCTTGTCGTATCGTTGGCCACCAATAGTATCGTTCTACTATTTTGCCAGTTTTGCTGATTCCTGGATGACCATGTACTGGGGTATCATGATGAGCGGCAATAATTGACTTTCGCTCTTCACTTCCCTTGGTAATTACTCTTCTTCCTTCTTTATACCATACCCTGTTGATCCTTTTCAATTTGTGTGGATCTACCCAAGGTTTGATAATGTCTTCGTTTTGTTCGTCTTTGTGGTTGGTTGACCCCATTTCCTCTACCGTGATCGTTGCGAACGACTGGTTAGGCATTCCTGTACGGTGTGTGTTGCTGGCTCATATGAATATTTTATCAGGTAACACCGTAACATTTTCATTGTCTTGTTCCCCGTGATCGTAGTCAGGTCGTCTTGACAATGCATCTGCTCGTCCGTTTGCCGTCCCCTTTATATGGTGAATCTCGAGATCGTATTCTGACAATTCCAGTACTTCCCTTGCGACCTGTCGACTGATCTTTTGCGGTTCTCTCCAATAGTGCAAGTTCATGTGATCTGAGAATACTTTGATTTTATGGGGTGATCCCGCTAGTAAAGGCCTCCAGTGTCGTAGAGCTTTGACAATTGCCAATAGTTCAAGATCATAGATGTCGTAATTTCGTTCTGCTGTGTTAAGAGTTGCAGAGTAATAGCCTATAGGATGTCTTTTGCCATCAGTTTTCTTTTGGAGTAATACCGCTCCCACCGCGAAACCTGATGCATCTACTTCCAATTCGAATTGATCCTTCAGTACCGGGTGTGCTAATACGGGTTCACTTGTAACCCGTCTCTTCAATACTTCGAATGCTTGTTGTTCCGTTGAGCCCCATTGCCATTCCGTCGTTTTCTTTGTGAGATTGTTTAGTGGTTTGGCAATTGATGCAAATCCCTTTATGAATAGACGGTAAAAATTGCAAAAACCCAAAAAAGATCGTACGTCCTTTACTTTGGTTGGCGTTGGCCAATTTTTAATGCCCGCGATCTTTACAGGGTCCATACATGTTACCCCTTTTTCAAGGATTACCCCCAGGTAATCAAGCGATGTTGAATGAAAAGTGCACTTCTCCAGCTTGAAAAACAAGTCGTACTTCGCAGCCACTGTTAGCACATCCCGAACTGCGTTGACATGATCAGTGATATTTGTTCGGGTGGCGATACTGATATCGTCCATATAGACCCGAATAGTGGTCCCTTTTGCGTCATGTTTTGCAATCGTGTCCCGGTATATGTGATTCATCATGGTTTGGAACGTGGCGGGGGAATTTGTTAGTCCGAAGAACATCACGGTGGGTTCGAAGAGTCCATATGGTGTCTTAAACGCCGCTTTATGTTCATCGCCCGCCTTGATGCGGATATTGTTGTATCCCCATCGTACGTCGAGCTTAGTGTATATGTGTGCACCGCTAAGGTCTTTGATGAGGGTTTGAATCAATGGTAGTGGGTAATTGTTGTGGATTGTGAATTCGTTAATCCGCCGATAATCCTGTACTGGGCGTAGTTTTCCGTCCTTCTTTTTGACGAAGAAGAATGGAGAGGCGTACTGCGATTTAGAGGGTCTGATGTACCCTTTGTTGAGTTGTTCCGTGATAAAATCACGTAATGGTTTGTCCTCCAATTGTGAGAGTTCGTATATAGAACAATTGATATGGTCTGGAGCATTGGTTTTGAGTTCGATGGCATGATCCCATTCCCGTGAAGGGGGAAATCGGTGGGATTCTTCTTCGCTAAAAACCCTTTTGAAATTGTCATACTCTTCTGGTATTTGGATCTTTTCCTTGGGTCCTGCAGCTATGGCGAGATCAGTGGCAGCTCCTTTGATAGAGCTATGCTGTTACGCTCAGACCCTATTCAAGCCGCCAAAACACAGAAGCAGCGCAAATGTCTGCATAAACACTGGAAGAGTTGTTATGATTACCCAGAGGCGCATACCTGGGAGTCATGTGCTAAAGAAGACATCGAGGAAGAAGAGGCCGTACGAGCACTCGTAGCGGCAGAAGACGATAGCTACCTCGCTTATGACGAGGCGTGCAGAGTCCGCCAGTTCGTGAGTAACTTAATAACTCGCGGAAGTACCCCAGATACTGGCAGGAAGGTTATTGCAGGACGAATGAGGGTCACGTGACATGGTCATGTGAAGGAACCCCCGGGTCACGGGATCTGACCTAAGCAATAAGTCAGGGGGGCGCGCAAGGATGGAATTGTCCCAGGTCACAGCACGTATCTGGCCTAACTAATAACTCAAGGGACGTTGGACGAAGCCATGGAATTGGCGGAAGACAGTTGTGTCCTGAAGACGACCAACGACGACAAACAGCGATTGTGTGGTGTAAGACCAGCGACCTGAGGCTGCCGATATCAGCGGGCCGTGGTTGCCGTTGGGACGCACTCCAGCGGGCCGGGTTTGATCCCCTTTCGGGAAAGTGTTATTGATGGATTAGTTCAAGGAGCGCCTGTGTCAGCGCCGGAGCCATTGCTTACAGAGCATTATTATTGGCTTACTATTGGTATTATTCACGATTGGTGATGCTTGGACATTCACTTACTCATTCGCTACTTATTTGGTCTCGCTTACTGATGCGATGAGATGGGCTTACTGATGTCCCAGGGTTGCTTACTCACTGGTTGGAGGTGCTCAGTCACTCATTGGTGGGGACGCTTACTTATGGCTGATTGATGCCTTATACATGTGCTGATTGATGTGAGTCATCATGCTTATTATTCACTACTGTTGTATTTGTCGCCTTGATGGCTTGATGGGCTTTTACCTTTTATGGTTGTATCTGTGTACTATATATACTATACGAGCTGCGCTATAGTTCGCTAGCTTAGTTGTCTTAAAAACCCACTTGTATACTTCTCAAGAGGTGCAGACAGTCTTATAGCAGAGTCATTGTTCATTGTGACTATCTTGTTGCCAACTTAAGTGTTAGGCGTTGCCACCTTGAAACGAACCTCAAGCTAGGCGGTACAAAGGGGACCTTATTGGTTATTCGCCCTTTACAAGTCGTTCAAATCGTTCCTGAGTTCAGAAGCCGTGCGCTTTGCTCAGAGTTGAAGCAAGGAAGACCCATCGGATCCAAGTCGGATCAACGTTCAGTGGGAACGTAACATATGCTCCCCTAATTTTGCGACAATATTATCTTTTGCGATATCCGAAAGTAGGCGAGCCACTATGTTGACGTTGACCTTGGGGTGGCATGATTTGATCACGATTGGTAATACATTTTCGTCAATCGTGCCATGCTTCCAACTGAATTTTGGTTCGAAAGTGCTGAGCCATGGATATCCGAGGAGGAGATCCTCCTTTCCGATGTCCGCTAGGAGGAATCTCATTTTCCTGGTAATTCCTTTTGTCAATATTTGTAAATCGACAAAGTGGGTGACTGATCCCTTTTTGTTTAGAGTATCATCAATATTGAATAACTGTTTTGGGTTTGGTAATAAAACCGCGCCCAATCCCATTCGTTTCACAAATCGTGGATTTATGAAATTGTCCGTTGCTCCGGAGTCTACTAATGTTTTTATGTCGGCCTTGTTGCTGCTGGTTCGGATCGATACTGGAATTCGCATAGAACGGAAGCGAGTTATGTATACAGCATTACAACGTAGAGCCCTCACCCAGGCTGTCGGGTTCAGGTGTCCCCAAAATCCTTATTTCCCATCAACTCCTGCATCGCCATGGCCTTGAATTCCTCGGTTTCATTGGCCGCAGTTCGTAGCCAATCATTCTTCCTTTCTTCTGTGGTGCGATTATCTGCTACCATTTGAGCAATGTGGAGATCTTCTCCTGTCTCAGAGCGATCATCCACCACTTCTATGCCCCTGGAATTGCTAAAGGGTCTAGGTGGATTTCGTGGTTGACGTGGCTGAGAGCAATTGCGACTGAGGTGTCCTTTCTTTTGACAATTATAGCAAATTACTTCCCTGAGATCGGGAGGTTGTCTCCTTCGTAAGAATCCTTCGCGAGGCTTGAAAGGTGGTTGTGAGTTATTGAGATATGGTCTTGGCTGTGCCAATACGTCTTCTGCGTGCACTAACCGTCCTCGGGCTCTAGCGCGATCGGCTGACGTATCCATCGCATCTGGATGGCGTCTGAACTGTCTCCAATTTGTTTGACTTGGAGGTGATGGTCGAGGTTGTATTTTATACTGATCAATTTTGTTCTTCAAATGGAGATATTGACCTTGACGTTTAATGGCTGCCCTTTTCCAATCCTCGTAATCTGTAGGATTGTCGTGAAGGTAGATGGTTTCTTGTAGTTTGTTTGGCAATCCATTTGCGAATAGATCAAGGACCATCGGTTGATCTATATTGTAGCCAGCATATCTGACCAGTTGTTCGAATTTCGCCACGTACGCGTCAATATCCCCTCTTTCCATTCTGATGCCCCTTCTCAATTCCGTCTGTGCTTTCTCTTCTTTAAGAGTGTCTGCGTATTGCCTCATGAATGATGAGTGGGTGTTGTACCACAACCAATTGTCAAGAGGGTCTCGTCCGTTGACATCGACCTGGACTTGTAACCAAGCCACCATTGATCCTACCCATTCGGTTACAGCCGTTCCTTGGATGTAGGTGAGAAATAACATAGCTTTTTGATATGGACTGCGCATAATGGAATGGGTTGAATTGATTCCTTCGTATAAACTCCATTGCATAAGGAATTCTTCTGCTTTTTCACGGTCACCTGCGAAGACCGCAGGTGGGTTGCCGCAAAATTTGTCATGTGCCGCTGGTAAGGGTGCTTGCGCTGCTGGTATTTGCGCTGGTGGGTTTCCGAAAGGTGGTCCTGCTCCACCTCCTCCTCCACCATTACCTCCTCCTCCTCCATTACCTCCTCCTCCTCCATTACCTCCTGGAGGATTTTGGGGAGGTGCTTGATTCTGAGGATCGGTAAGGGCCCGAAATGCCGTGACAGTTGGTGCTATTGGTGAAGTAGTGAGCGAATAAATTGGTTGTGCGGATGAACTTTCCGTGGCTGCCTGAGTTTGAACGTGAGAGGTGAGGGTTGCCATTGCTCCTAGGCGTAATGTTTCTGTAGCAATTGCCAAATTGACTCCTTGTTGTGATGGAGAGGACGATCTTGCTCCAAAAGATGCATTGCTCTTAGTACTTGGTGATGGGGGTGGTGTAGCAGATGCTGATTTGTTGATGGTGGCTGCGTTTTCCAACTCTTGTAGTTCTTCTTGTGTGAGTTCGTTGATGTAGATATCGCAGCCTAGGTCTTCTAATGCTGTTCGGAAACCTTCCCACTCTCCGTCTCTTTCTGGTGGTTGAAACCAGCGAACTTCTACCCAGACGTAATGATCGTAAACAAACTCAACTGCAACGGATCGGTCGTCTTCCCGACTCCTAGCGTGATATCCGGTAGTGCCTGTTGTGCTACTATACCGGTATTCTGTATTCTTGCGAAATCTTTGTGGTACGTTGTCAGCACCTCTGTGTTGAAACCAGAAGTTATCACAGTTGTGACAACGTTCTCTTGTAGTTTCTGATGACGCCACGTTGAAGCTTGGTCTTAATGTAGCGTTATCACCTAACGCTGGTTCGACTTGAACCGATCTGTGACGTGATGCTCGAGCGTATGGATGAATCTTGATGACACGGGCAACTTAGCTAAGTTGCACAGCCACTAGGTCACTTGATTGACACTAGGGTATCCCGAAGGACAAGCTTCAATCGAAAGATTGGAATGGAGAGACGAAAAGGCAAATGGTGATGATCCAAGAAGACCAAGCTAGAGAGCCTTGGTCTTTACTACACGACTTATATACAGTTACACGCTGGCTTTAAAGCGCAGCTTAGAATCCAAACCCTAGTACAACTATCCTAGGAATGAGTCACTATCTATCCTGAAACACCGGCGAATCCAACTACCGGCGACGCATAAGTGTCCATGACTAATAACGGCTTACTATCGTAGTCATAACCAAGTAGTAAGCGTCCCGAACTCCGAGTCCTCGTAATGATGATGATTGTCAGTCCGCAACATGTCAAACCGTGACAAATGTCATGGTCCTAGCTTATGCCCAGAGAAGATGATGATGTGGTCATTGCCATATTGTCAACATTGGTAAGTTCTAATTTTGGATTCTGCTCACCTGTACTAATTGTTACCATTGCCTTTTACTTCACCCCCCCTTGGCCTTACTGCATCTCATCCCTCCTCCCCAATGCAAGCAAAGTACATAAGTGTAGCATTGGTCCATCCCCACTGTCTCCACCCTGCTATCCAACCATTCAAAACTGCTTGTGAATCTGTCTTGCCTATATGGTCACAGGCAGTGCAGGCACAACACTTGGCCCCTGATGTGTGAGCACCAGAGCTTCCTGTGCCTTTGCACAGAATGCTTTTTACAAATATACAACTTAACAACACTCTATGTTCACACACCTACTGGAGTGTCTTAGTATTGAAGAGCCAGAGGGTCAGGAATGGGTTATGATGGCCATGGTCAACATCAGAGCAGATGCCTCAGGTGCAATCCCAAAGTGCCAACCAGGGTAGCACCCCCAAGTTGGTTGAGCAGATAGTGTGCCCTTAGCCCTCAGGTTTCTCCATTCACACTGGCATATATTCATCCCACTTTCAGACTGGATTTTGTATTATTAGGTGGCCTATTCCATCAATGTCCTAATTATCACCCCACCCAGAGTACACTCACTGGTGGTGGATAGAATGTCCCACCATACCTACAACCTCTGCATTCAATTCTTTGACATTATGTGTCTGTTCCACCTCAATCACACTTACATTTTAAAATATATTTTTTTGAGTATATTTTCGTGCACCTGCAGGTACAGAACCGTATATAGCATGTTAACCTATGTCACTCCAATCTTTTATCCTCTCCCTAGAGTGTGAGACCTCCTCCAAAAAAGCATCTCCCTCAGCCCAAATGGCTGACATCATGTGGTGTCAAGCATTGAATGTGTTACATCATTAGGTGGGTTTGAGGATCGCAACTGGTCCATGGGATAATAGTGGGGCAGGGTGAGCGGTTGGAGTGCAGTGGGAGGGGTTGCCAGGGTTTGCATGTTGGGTCTTGCTGTGTGTTGTGACTCCTACTATACTCCTTCTTATCAGCTGCCCAGACTTCTCCTTGGGCCTTGACATATCTTCATGATCTTGGGGGGAGTGTGAGCCTTCCCCTTCACTGCAGGGAGTGTGAGTAGTTTGTTTGCAGCTGCTTTTTACTTTTTGTAAATGGTCTAGAAAATATTTTGCAAGTGAGTCATGTGACTCCAGTGACTCAGATCATTGTTGGGTCTGTGATTGGTGGTCCAGACTTTGCTCAACGCCTTCCTTATCATCCAGAGTTGGTGTAGGCTTGTTATGGGAGGGTGAATAGCCCTGTTTGTCTGGGTTGAGGGAAGGAGGAGGTGGGGGAAGTGAGGAAGCATCACCACCCTTGCTATCTGCTCTGCTCTGCTTGTGAGTTGCTTGCTTCTCTTTTCAGTTTGCCTTCTGGGTTTTATTCTCCACCTCCAGCTCTTGTGAGACAAAGAAATTTGCTTGTTGCTTTCTGTTTACATGGTCCAGTAAGAAAATGAATAGAGCCTCCTTGATGGAGGCCACAGAATGGTTCAGGCTGTTTGCCTTTGCAGCAGCTACAGCAGCCTTCACCAAAATAGAGTGGTAGACTGGGTCAAGAGTGACCCAGTTCATCTTTCCACTTGTGTTCTTTGTTATGACTATCACCCTAGCTATGAGGTCACTTGTTCTGACAAACAAGTGATCCTCCAGGAAAGTGACTAATGATTGTAGTTGTGCCTTAGGTGCCACGCTTGCATTTTTTTGGCTCTCTCTTTTTGTGGGTGTAACAGAGGGAGGAGAGTTGGGGGTGGTCCCAAACATCTTTGTGTGTGATAAAGATAATAGTGAATGAGTACTCTCATTACTCTTACATATCCAGGTCATCCTCTTTCCAGTCAGAACAACAAGATCTCATTCTAAAGTATGCTTTCTCAATGGCAACAACATCACCATAGCCCCATTGCCATCCTCCATCACCTGAGTGTCTACTTTGCCCACTCCACAGCATGAATTCATCAAGCAAAACTTTGAGCACATTGTATATGTGGTGAACACCCTTTTGTCATGCTCAACATGGTTCCACAAAATTGGCAAGTCACTCATCATCATCTGGGATGAGGCCCACTTTGGCAAGTTTGGCTCACACTACCTTAAGTGCAAGTTAGTTTTACTTTGATGTCCACCTGCCTCTTGGGAAGATCCTCATTGGGCTTGCAGGGTTGCTGTCTGGATACAATGGCAGCTACAAGTTTAAAAGTGGCAAGACCTGTTGAAACGTAATAAGTACATAAGTATCTTATCTATAGCAGTTACGACATTACAGTAGTATCATACATATGATTACCATATTAGGGTACTCCGTTATGCACAAAGTGGGCACAAACTCCAGTATGGAGGGTGCAACTCTTATCAGCATCACATGTGGTGATACTGAAGAGTTCTGGGGTGTTTCACATCAGGCGTCACTGAAAATGCAATATTGTGGACACCTTTACTCATCACTTTTACGCAAATGGACATGGTGGGACCATAGGGACTGGTTTTCCTATAAATGAGGGGAGTAGAGCCCCTCTAAGAATACAAGTCGTTCACTCTGCGCACACTTGAGCTATCACTCTACAAACCTCTCTACCAGTCTCTAAACTTTTACAAGGTGAGACTCTGTAACACTGTTTGCTGTGCTGGTTGCTGCGCAACAAGACCAACCCAACCATGTGCCATACATTGTAGCCCAACTGTAACGTTTCCACTGAACGTTGATCCGACTTGCATCCGATGGGTCTTCCTTGCTTCAACACTGAGCAAAGCGCATGGCTTCTGAACTCAGGAACAACTTTGAACAACTTGTTGAAGGGCAAATAACCAAGAAGGTCGGTCCCCTAAGACTGCCTAGCTTGAGGTTCATTACAAGGTGGCAATGCCTAACACTTAAGTTGGCAACAAGATAGTCACAAAGAACAATGACTCTGCTATAAGACTGTCTGAACTTCCTGAGAAGAGTACAGGTGGATTTCAAGACAACTAAGCTAGCGAACCATAGCGCAACTTGTATAGTATTTATAGTAAATGTCCGTCAAGCCACAAAGGCGACACACATATAGTATGAGTAATAGATCACAAAGGATGACTCACACATCAATAAGCGAACAGTAATCGAATGAGTCAGTGAATGTCTAATCACATCAGTTAAGCAAATGATAAGCATGAGTAAGTGCGCGACTAAGCGACACTAAGCAATCACCAATCACAATGGTAAGCATAGGGGGAAATGTCATCCACAACAGTCAGCCATAAATGCGTCAATAAGCAATGGCTCGGCGCTAACACAGGCGCTCCTTGGACTAATCCATCTTGAACACATACCCGAAAGGGGATCAAACCCGGCCCGCTGGAATACTGTCCAACATCAAGCCACGGCCCGCTGGAGTCCGTTCCAACATCAAGCCGCTGGTCTTACACCACGCAATCGCAATCTGTCGTTGTTGGTCGTCTTTGGGACACAACTGTCTTCCGCCAAGTTCCACTGGCTTCTTCCAATGTCCCCTGAGTTATGGGTTAGGTCAGATACATACTGTGACCTGGGACACTTCTTCCACACTGCGAGTCCTGTGACTTATTGATTAGGTCAGCTCCATGACCCAGGACTTCGTCACATGACTGTGTCACGTGACCTTCATTCGTCCTGCAATATCCTTCCTGCCAGCATCTGGGGTTCTACCGTGAGTTATCAGGTTACTCATGAGCTGGCGGACTCTGCACGCCTCATCATAGGCTAGGTAGCTGTCGTCTTCTGCAGCTACGAGTGCGCGTATGGCCTCTTCTTCTTCGATGTCTGCTGGATCACGTGCCTCCCATGTATGCGCTTCTGGATAATCATGGCAATCTTTCCAGTGTTCATGGAGACACGTGCGTTGCTTGCTGGCAGGTTGAGCGGATCATAACACCAACCAACAGATGTCACTTGGTTGTGTACATTGCAATTCATCCTTCTAAATTATATGCTACTCTTTTTCACCCTCACTACCATTGTTGGTCTCTCTAAGTTCCACAATCAACAATATCAGTGTGTTGTGCCTTACTAGGCATATCCTAAGTGGCACTCACCAGCCTTAGGTCATTTCCTTTGACACGTGTCTGGGCCCCTCACAAACATCATGCTTTTCATGAGTGTCTACACAGACCTGTTCAATGCCATTGTGCAGAATCTTCATGGGTGGTGGGACCAGCATCAGCACTTGTTCTGCAGTAGCAGGTTTGTTGACCTGTTCAGCTTTTGCACATCATTCTTATGTCGACTACTGCCTTTTCATCTTGTAGTTCATAGACTTGTATTTAAGAGACAATCAATACATTTCTTTGATTTTTTGTTTAAAAAAATAGTGTGTGTGTTGGAAAGTAAACCCAGATGTGCAGACATTTGTTCTCAAAAAGTGCTCATTTTACACCAAAAGTTGTTAAATATAGTGAAATGGGAATGGCAACAATTTTTAATGCACAAAGTGAGGTTTTTTCAAATTTAGCACTTTTGAGCACTTTTGAGCCCAAAAAAGCCCAAAAGTGCTCAAAAGTGCTAAATTGAGTGAAGTACTTTTTCCTGATGTGTCTGGCTTGGGTACTGAAACTTACAGCCTACAACCCCAAGTGAATTCTGGTCTGATGCAATGGGTTCACAGTCATATGTCCTGTACAGCTAGTGCAGGTACAGTGGTGTGGTGATAATACTATTGTTGTGACTTGGCAGTTCAGACAGGGCTTTTTGAATGCTGACATCAAGTTTGCCAGTCCCACTGTTGCATTCATGTGTGGAGTGGTCCTTGAATACCCCTTTGATTATCTGATGAAGGAGATCATGCACAAGCAGCTTGTAGATGTCTGCATGTGGAAAAAAACATGTGAAAGGCTGTCTTAGATAGTGTTGCCACGGCTTGGCTTGGCTCAGCTAAGCATGGCTCGACCAAAACGGGACGAGCCAAGCTGAGCCACTCCCAAATAAGCTGGCTTGGCTAGCTTGAGCTCAGCTTAGCTGGCTAGAGCCAAGTATCAGGTGACCCGGAGTGGTGTCACCGTTTGACATTGTACGGACTAATCATCATTACGAGGTCTCGGAGTTCGGGACGCTTACTATTTGGTTATGACTACGATAGTAAGCCGTTATTAGTCATGGACACTTACGCGTCGCCGGTAGTTGGGTTTGCCGGAGTTTCAGGTATTATTAGAACGGACAATGACTCATTACTAGTATAGTTATACTAGGGTTTGGATTCGAAGCTGCGCTTTAAAGCCAGCGGGTAACTGTATAAATACTGTAACGACAAGACCAAGGCTCTTCAGCTTGGTCTTCTTGAATCATCACCACTTGTCTTCTCTTCGCTCTACATTCCAATCTTTCGATTGAAGCTTATCCCTCGGGATACCCTAGTGTCAAAGCAAACGACTTAGTGGCTGTGCAACTTAGCTAAGTTGCCCGTGTCTGCCAAGATTCATCCATACACTCGAGTATCACGTCACAGATCGGTTCAAGTCGAATCAGCGTTAGGTGATAACGCTACAAGTGGGGTAGGCTGGGCTGGGCTGGGTGAGGCTGGGTGGGGTGGGGCAGGGTGGTGTGGGACAGGATGGGGAACAAATATTACAATAGAAGTCGTGACTAATCAATAAATATATGGTTGTGTGCATACAGAGGAGGGGGAGACAGAGGGTGAGGGGGAGAGGGAGGGAGGAGAGGAAGGGGGGAGGTGGTGATGGAGGATGAGGGGAGTGGAAAGGGGGAGGGGGTGATGGTGGGTGAGGGGGAGGGGGGAGGGGGTGATGGTTGAGGGGGAGGGGGGAGGGGGTGATGGTTGAGGGGGAGGGGGAGGGGGTGATGGTAGGTGAGGGGGAGGGGGAGGGGGTGATGGTAGTGAGGGGGAGGGGGAGGGGGTGATGGTGGTGAGGTGAAGGGGGGAGGGGGTGATGGGGTGAGGGGAGGGGGGAGGGGGTGAGGTGGGGAGGGGGAGGGGGTGATGGTAGGTGAGGGGAGGGGGGAGGGGTGAGGTGGGTGAGGGGGAGGGGGTGATGGTAGGTGAGGGGAGGGGGGAGGGGGGAGGGGGTGACGGTGGGTGAGGGGGAGGGGGGAGGGGGGAGGGGTGAGGGGGAGGGGAGGGGGAGGGGGTGACGGGGTGAGGGGAGGGGGAGGGGGGAGGGGGGTGACGGTGGGTGAGGGGAGGGGGTGATGGTAGGTGAGGGGGAGGGGGGAGGGGGTGACGGGGGTGAGGGGGAGGGGGTGAGGGGGAGGGGGAGGGGTGAGGGGGGAGGGGGTGACGGCGGGTGAGGGGGAGGGGGTGACGGCGGGTGAGGGGGAGGGGGTGACGGCGGGTGAGGGGGAGGGGGTGACGGCGGGTGAGGGGGAGGGGGTGACGGCGGGTGAGGGGGAGGGGGTGACGGCGGGTGAGGGGAGGGGTAACGGCAGGTGAGGGGAGGGGGTGACGGCGGGTGAGGGGAGGGGGTGACGGCGGGTGAGGGGGAGGGGTGACGGTGGGTGAGGGGGAGGGGGTGATGGGAGGTGAGGGGGAGGGGGAGGGGGTGATGGGAGGTGAGGGGAGGGGGGGGTGATGGAGTAGGGGAGGGGGAGGGGGTGATGGTAGGTGAGGGGGAGAGTGTAACGTTTCTACCAAACGTTGTTCCGACTTGGAACTCTTGATGGCCTTGAACCAATAACAGACTGACAGCAGTTGAATAACTATGGTCAAACACGAAAGACGAACCAAAGGGCAAGGGCTTCTCCTTATACTGGAAGGATACAACAGGGATCTTCAAGAGATGAGAGGACAGACCACACAAGGATCAACAAGATGAGAGGAACAGGCAAACTAGCCAACACTTCAATTGTTCTCAAGGTAGACTCAAGGTAGACTTTAAGACAACGAAGATAAGGTCTCGTCTATCAAGACAGAGCACCTTATATACACTACAGGGCTGACTCTAAAACTGAGTCCCAAAGAATAACAGGTATCGTACCATATCGTATCGTCCAATAAGCCATCAGGGATAACGACCCAGGCATACAGTACATGAGGCATAAGGCCCCACTATGAGTCAGATATAACAAAGTATATGACTCACTATCATCCAATAATGTCCGGTGCAACATCAGCGCATGATAAGTACAGCCATCAGGCAACATCAGAATGTTCCAATCAGAAAGAACCTAAACAGGACAGAGCCTAACCATGTTGGGAATCCCGCATCCAACTATACCCTCTCAGGAATTATATCTCGACCTGAGGCAATCGCTGTTCCCCCGTGACTTATCCTTTAGACCAGATCCACGTGGTCTGGGGGTTGCTGATCACATGACTAATCACGTGACCCAGACTGACACATTCCTAGATGAATGACATCGCCAGTATTGTCATCCACAATGAAATGGTCGTCGGTACTCAACAGTCGCATGACCTCATATGTCTTGTCTGCATCCAATCTCAGAGACTCTTCATCTTCTTCTTCTTCAGTGAATCGCACTTCCGGGGGGTCTTCAGCCTTCACAGGCAACGCAAATCGTACTTTTATCGGCTTGGTGACACCACTGGCCATGACACGTGATCCGCACGTGACAGAGAGGGTGACAGAGGGTGACAGAGGGGGGGAGGGGGTGATGGTGGGTGACAGGGAGGGGGGGAGGGGTGATGGAGGGGTGGGTGAGGGGGTGGGTGAGAGGGGAGGGTGGGTGAGGGTGAGAGGGGAGGGGGTGATAGATGGCGAGGGGGAGAGGAAGGGGGGGAGGGAGTGATTGAGGATGATAGGATGATGAGCAGTAATAGAAAGAGAAAGGGTAATAGAGAGGGGGAGAGGGGGACTCTCTTATTCTTCATCAATCCCATTTTCCCTCTCTGCTTGTGCTTGCTCACCCTCCTCTGCACCCTTGTCCTCTTCTTCACCCTCACCTTCTTCTCAACATTTCTGTCTTCTCACCCTCACCATTTTTATCATCTCCCTGGTTCACTCTCTTACCTGTTCTCACCCTTATCCTCATTCCTCCTCTCCCTCTTGTGTTCACTCTCCCCTGCACCTCTTCTTCACCCTCTTCATCTTTTCGCCTTTGCTCTCTTCTTCACTGTCATCATCTTCTTCACTTTCTCTATTCATTTCACCCTTGCCTTATTTTTCATCCTCTTTGTCTTCTTCCATTCCCTTGTTCACCCTCTCTCATTCACCCTCTTCTTCTTCCTTGTTCTTATTCTTCACCTCCTTCTCTTCTCCTTCTCCTTCTCATTTATGCATTTCCTTTTTACCCTCTCTGTATTTGTTACCCTCACCTTCTTCTTTGACCTCTCCATCCACTTCATCCTTGTCCTCTTCTTCACCTTTGCCTTCTTCTTCACCCTCTCTATACTCTTTACCCTTGTCTTCTTCTTCACCCTTGTCATTTTCTTCATCCTCTTTGTCTTTTTTCTGATTCCCTTTCTCACCCTCACCCCCTCATTCTCACTCTCCCTTGTTCACTTTCTTACTTTTCCTTGTTTTCATCCCTTCTTGCTCTTGTTTATCCTTTTTTCATTGTTCACTCCCTTCTTATTCACTTTCCACTTTCCTTGCCTTCCTTCTCATCCTCTTCATCACTCTTTTCCTCTTTTCCACCCTCTCCATCTGCTTCACCCTCCTTATCAGAAAATCCTACATCACCCCCCATCTGACTGTATCCATCACTCCCTGGCTCATGATGTCCACAAAAGTGACATGTAGATGAGTTTTTCTTTCCATCTCATATTGATATTGTGGCATGCATGCTAATGGCAGTCACAACCTTTTATCATCTCCTCCACCCCAACATGGTAACCAGCTGCCCTACACTGTGCTGCATAAATGCATGCTGCCACAACACCAACTTCATCAGCCAGGTGAATTCACACCAGCAGAGTGGCTGTGTAGGTCATGATGCATTTCAGCACACTCAACCTGGCTGACTTGAGTGTACAAGATGCATTTCACAGCCATGCACACAGCAGTGGCAGTAATTCCATTCCTCTTTTCCATTTCTTTAAACAGCCCCTATAATCCCATTACAGATCTTATGGTACAATATAGTTTCAAGTCCAAGTGTGGTCAAATCTATGATTGACCCCTGAGTGCTTTCTCCTATCTACTCCATTCTACAGCATCTTCTTTCACTTCTTGTTTGTTTCTTCTTTGCTTGTATATAGTTCAATGATGTGACTACAGTGTATAAAACCATCAAAGTAAAAGCCCAAAAATATCATTGTGTTGTATCCCTCTGAACTTCAGTGTGCTTGCTTGCACATCCTCAGTGTGCTCACTCACCCTCTCAACTACTTCAAGTCCTTTGCTCACCTCTGCAAACAAACTGCACAACCTTAGAATGACCTGTGCACCAGTAAGGACTACTTTGCACACCCTAGCTCACCTCATGCACATCTCTAGGCAACTCATGCACACCATCCTGCACTTGTGCTCACTTGTGCATATCTCTGGAGCATAGCTATATCACTGGGTGACATCTCTACACTACCAGGCTACACTAGACCATCTGCATGCCACCTGTGCACACCCCCTCACCCACCTGAAATATTATTAGGTCATACATATAGTGGCTGCTGCTACTGGCTGTTTGTTACATTTCTGGTGAGCATGTCCATTGTCATGGCTGTTATATGATCATTAGGTCACATGAGGATGAACTTCCATGTGACTATGATGCCATATCTCCCGGGACTGTTTTAGTTTATGTCATGTGTATGATACTGGTTAATCCTTCTTGCTATCTCTAGTGTTTATCATGAACTATCACTGAGACCATTACCACTTCCTTGTTCTCTAGTCCTATCCACATGCACTACTTATGACTTGTGCCCTTTTCTATGTTCTACCATGTTTATCACAAATCTGAGAAGGGGTTTATAAGCAAACTGGGTTGTGATCAAGATTGTGAAGAAGGAGGTGAGGAGGAAGGCAATGAAAGGGGAAAATTAAACAAGAAGGGAGTGAATGATAGAGAAAGGAGATGCAAGAGCAAGAGAGGGATGAGAATCAGAGAAAGCAAGAAAGTGAACAAGGAAGAGTGAGAATGAGGGTGCAAGGGTGGGAAGGGGGTCAGAAAAAGGCAAGAGTGAAGAAGAAGGCAAGGGTGAAGAAGAAGGCAAGGGTGAAGAAGAAGGCAAGGGTGAAGAAGAAGGCAAGGGTGAAGAAGAAGGCAAGGGTGAAGAAGTGTGTGTGTGAGTGTGAGAGGGTGAGAGTGAACAAGAGGGAAGAAGACAGAGAGGATGCAGAAGGCTGTTGCGCATATAGCAACTGACGTCTTAGGAGTTAGCACAAAAGCTATAAGAGAAACAGTTACTTCAGAGGTTGAAGAAACTCTATATTACATAGTAACACACCTATAAGAGAAACAGTTCTATACTAGAGTGTTAGAGAGGTGTGAAAGAGTAAAGGTAAAGTGGGGACTTACACTTCAGAGGTTGAAGAAACTCTGAAGTGTAAGAGCGAAGACAGAGACCCTTATATACTACTCAGGGTGGTCTGTGCACACATGGTCTGTGCACCCCAATACAGCACGTGCGTGTATCTGTAATTGTAACACAAGTACAATTATTGGTTGGAAACCAAATAGAACACCGTACTGCCACGTCAGCTGATCTAAATACAGCTACTACCAGTATCTTGATAATGCAGAACAAAGGAACTACTATACATGGAACAAAGACAATAAAGATATCTTAAAATAGTCCATTCCCATAAGGGGATCTAAATAGATACCAGTAGTTACAGGATGACTCAATCATCCTTACAACACAGGAATCCGGATAACCGGTTCGTGTCAACATCCCTCCATGATTGAGGCATGCTCTATAGACTGATATACTTATTATACTTTTTTAATGTAACATGGGGTAATTGATTTGCAGGTATACCAAGGGTTTACAGAGACGTTTGTGGATATACGACCTATACAGGTCATCCCATCTCATACCTAGTAACCTTATTTGAGCCTTTTATCCTCCTGCTCAGGAGAAGAGGTAGCAACTGCTCAACCTCTTTGAGCCCCATGTACAAAGTATAGAAAGTTGGTGAGGAAGAGGATCACGAGTTCCACGAAAGACGCCATGAAATGGCGATGGCTCGAAGCCATAGTTTCAAAGAAACTTCTTTATGATTCTGTGGAGCTGCATATCCCTTCTGTCTATGTATGGAAACCAAGACCATCGACTAGACTGTCGAAAGATGTTCTGGGCAGTGACTTTGTAAGGCCATCAGCCAGCATCTCGCCTGTAGGGGTGCGCACAAGCTCTACTGCCTGTTTTGCGATGTACTCCCTAATAGCATGGTGCTTTATGGTTATATGCTTAGAGCGCCTTCCAGTGATAGGGTTTAGGGACAAGTCCACAGCTCCCTTATTATCACAGTGGAGAGGAATGGGGGAGGAAACCTCATACCCCAACTCTTTAAGGTATGTCCTATACCACATTGCCTGATTTGAAGCCTCACAAAGGCTCATATATTCGGCTTCAGTGGTGGACTGGGCTATTGTCTTCTGCTTTCGCGACGACCATGAAATGGCGGGTTTGCAAGAATAAAGACAAATCCCGAAGTGGAGTGCCTGTCCTCTTGATCTCCCCAAGAAGAGTCAGTGTAGCCATGAAGGCCGTCCCCACTTTTCCCTCCAGCGTAGAGCAATGCCAAGTCCTTAGTGGTGTTTAGATATGCAAGGACATATTTGGCTAGTCTAAAGTGGTGCTTGGAGGGGTTGGAAGCATATTGGCTCAGGTGTCCAACAGTGAATGATATATCAGGTCGGCTCCCAATCTGCGCATATAGCAGAGACCCAATAATTTGCTGATACTGCTTTATCTCAGCAGCAGAGGCTTGGTCCTCATATTTGACCAAGTGATCCTCACAGCCCGAGGGTAGAGGGGTATATACTGGGTTGGAATCCCTCATTCCAAATCTCTCTACAACTGACTCGATGTAATCTGTCTGGTTGATTTCCATGGTGCGCAAAGCACGATCTCTGATGATGTTAACACCGAGATATGATTGGATTTCACCAAGATCAGTCATCTCATATCGATTAGATAGTTTGAATAATGCTAAAAAGAGGTTCTATCCCAATTTGGGGTCATAGAGTGACATAAACATGTACGCAAAAGACAGCATGATCAGCCCGGGAGTGTAATTGCATACCCACACTGGAAATCTGATTGTGACCTGAATCTGACAGTCCAGATCAATGTACCTGGATCAAACTTCTGACAGTCATATGAAGGCACATCCAACATGGATCCGCAATGTGAGTGTTCTGGGCAGGTAGTAGCAGGACATATGTTTTCCTGTGAAGATGAAAGAAGTTAATATTTAGATTCAAGAGCAGGTAGGCACACGAGCATGAATCTGAAAGATCAGACAACCAGCCCCCGGATGTGTATTCGCATTGTCACCCAGAAATATGTTCGAACCCAGATCCCAAATATCCATAATTCAGAAGGTTAGCATGATGGGCCAGTGAATGGTCAGGGATTCACCTGGCATGTCTCTTTTGATCGAAAGTGAACATATGTTTCATTGACAGGCCCAAACCACCAGGTGTATGAATATTGGAATATTTACATATTCACATACATATGCTTCCAAGATGCACCGCAGTCGGATTAAAATGAATGCCGAGCGAGGAATACATACTTTGGTGAGTACACTCATAGGCATCCAAGAATAAGTTTGCAACCCAGATCCAAAATGTTACATCGATAAACCTGGGTCCACCTTGCGATAGTCATAAGCTTCATCTGATCTGGGTCTACATTATCACTGTTCCAACTGGGTAACACCTTAGGATGAAGTAGATGAGGAGTGTAACGTCCCGGGTCATAGTAAGTATCTGGCCTAACCCATAAGCGATGGGACGTGATCTAGGGGGCTCTTACTGTACTGATGCATGACTGATGGTTCGCTTACTGTACGATTACTGACGGATGACTGATGACTTACGAATAGCTGACTGAACACCAGTGGACGATTACCCAGCAGATAGTATAGTGGCGGTCTCGCTGACGAAGGCAGATCGTGCGTTAGTGTTATAAGGAAGCTATCGACTGATGTAGTCGATAGCTTGGATTTCTTGTATCTTTCTCGGCTTGTTATCAGAACTCGCATTCTCTTTCATCCTTCGGGGTCACGAACTCAATCAAGCAAGACTCCGCCTTCGAGCGTTGAGACGATACTCTGCCTTCGAGCTAGAGTCAAGAATTCGCTAAGTCACCGCGTTCACCCCTTTAGTTGCCTAAGTCAGGCTCACGTGCTGCTCGCACGTAACATTAAATCCAAGCTCTCCTCTATCGAACGCCATGGCAACTCTTAACACCAAGGACGGGTGGACTTCGTGTCCTATCGTATCGACTCAAGAGAATGAGACGCACCAACTCGCTACCTTGTAGGACGAGTAAGGTGGCGACACGTACCGGACACCAGAAGAACCGAAGAAAACAACACAGGATACTACGCAGAAGCGGCCACCGCACAACGATTTCATCCCATAGTATTCAACAGGGAACGCTGCTGCTGGGTCGAACTCAGGTGGAGCAACACAAACAGCTATTTTGAAGCAACGTGGCCAGCAGCCGACGATCTACACATCAATATCCCACTAGTCGACGCACGACCAATCGACCAACAAGGGCCCATAGACGGCCAAGAAGACACTCTTGATTCGAACCACCAAGGACCGAATTTCAACTACGATCAGAAACAGTGGCAGCATCAAGCCACACTAGCGAACGATCGCCATCTCCACGAAGCGAAGAACCCGCAGAAATCACAGAAACACTCACCAGAGGTAGAGGCATTAGCCGCACAAACAGCTGAGTTGCACATTCCCGAACCAATCAGAGGAATACCATTCAGTTACATGACTACTCAAACAGCAGTATCGCCACCCCGATCGTTATCAACGAACAGACGGGCCACGTTCAACAACTACAACCAGAAGATATGGAAGCAGCTAACCGAGCCATGGGACCAGACGTCCCCGATGCACCAAGTAACCATGAAGGAACAGAAATGTTCTACGAGTTTCGGCTCAATCGTAACAGGGTACCATCACCCGAAAACAGACCATTTCCGCCCTTAAGACCACAAGATAATGGACCACCAGGTGGAGAAAGAAGACCACGAGATAATGGACCACCAGGCGGAGGAGGACGCCAGGAGGAGGACCGCCAGGAGGAGGAGGAGGACCACCTCTAGGGGGCCTGCAGTAGCCCACAATGCACATCAAGGGGGAAATGACAAGTTCATTGGTAACCCACCCCCACATTCACAGGAAGCAGGTCACAGCCGAAGCATTCATCCTCCAATGGGAGGTCTATGCGGGAGTCAATGCAAATCATTCAGCTATGCTGAATAAATATCAAAAGCTATGTTGTTTCTCACATACATACAGGGAAACGCGGTTAACCAGTGGTCATGTCGGCAAGCCGATGGCTCGTTAACGAAGTTCGCCCGGGCACCAATCAATTCGACAACAGGCTGTGGGAGAACTACTCCACGCCTTTCAAAGACAATTCGGCGATGTTCTCAGCAAAGAACGAGCACAAGCCCAACTCGACGCCGGTATTCACATGAAGGATGGAAGAATCGACGACTACATCGCCCAGTTCGAACAGCTCGTTCGACATGCGGGATACAACATCAACGCCGAACAAACGCTCAAGTACTTTACAAAAGGACTACCACCGCGCGCTATACGAGACCATGTACCAACATGATGACCCCCGAAACTACGAAGAATGGAGAGGAATCCGCCCTGAAAAGGCAACAGAAGTGGATTCATATGCAGACGGTCCGAGGGAACCTAGACGCCTTCAAACCAGGGCGTGCAACAGGAGGAGCACTAGCTAAGTTGCTCGCACCACTTCAGAACGACGACCGAATGGATACATCTGCAGATCGTGTACGAGGACGACTAGCAGGGGCTGAAGACGTCATAGCAAACCATCCCAGGAACGCTAGGCCCCCAACCACCATTCCCACCCCGAGGGGGGTTCATACAAAGACAGTTCAAGCGAGACCACAGCCAAACGCAGTGTTACAACTGCCAGAAGATGGGACACATCAGCCGCGACTGTAGGCAGCCCAGAAGGCGCCGAGAAATGCAGACACGCGCAGTCGAAACAACGACAACCAAAGAAGAGAAGGCAGCGGCATGGCTGCAAGGAGTGGCAGGAGATGACGAAGAAGTTAAAGACCTGGTCCTACAACAGTTGATGGGACAGGATTTTGGAAACGCC
>WITN01001244.1:0-22179 GCA_015025155.1 Lactarius quietus
GGACACTGACGCGTCGCCGGTACTTGGGTTTGCCGGTGTTTCAGGTATTATTAGAACGGACTATGACTCATTACTAGTATAGTAGTACTAGGGTTTGGATTCTAAGCTGCGCTTTAAAGCCAGCGAGTAACTGTATATAAGCTGTAGTATCAAGACCAAGGCTCTTCAGCTTGGTCTTCTTGAATCATCACCAGTCGACTCTTCTCCTCTTCCAATCTATCGATTGAAGCTTATCCTTTGGATACCCTAGTGTCTAGTAAGACGACCTAGTGGCAGTGCAACTAAGCTAAGTTGCCAGTGACTATCACGATTCATCCATATACTCGTACACCACGCCGCAGAAGTGTTCAAGTCGAACAAGCGTTAGGTGATAACGCTACAAGTGGCGCCGCAGTGAGGAGCTGACCCATACAATTGAGTTAAGGGTTGCCAAAGTCGAGCATGGCGAGGCAACGCTCGGCAGAACCCTTTGGACGACAAAACACGTTTACCGCTGCGCGCGCCAAAGGATCAGGCAGAAAGTGGACCAGAAAAAGTATCCCGAACAGCAGCAAAAGGTCCCGAGAAAGGGCACTGGTTGCCGTTGCCAAATCATAATCAAATCTTATCCGCACACACCCGTAATTCTGGGTCGCTATGTGATGGAGCACAACCATGAGCTCGGCGCTGACAATATGATGTATACGTGCCTTTCGGATGGTGCGTGGGAGCAAATCAAATCATTGCTCATGCAGAGGGTGGACACACGGGAAATCGTAAGTAATACATAATATTCAATTAGCGGAGCGCCTGTAACAAATCGGATAGATCCGCATCGCCCACGCAGCTGCCCCTGATGGGAGCCACGACAAATTTGTCGACTACAATGACATTAGTCGCATTGCACGGGCTTTGGACGCAGACACGATCCGCTTGCATCCCCAAGATGGGATATCGATAAAGCTTTGGGTTGAGAGGTTTAAGGAGGAAAATACAAGAGTTTTTTATCAGGATAAACTTGATGCTTCGCCTCCAGGACTTGAGGAGCAAGTCATCCTTTGCATTCAGACCCAATACCAATTGGACACATTTCAGCGTCTTGGCAACAGATTCATCAGCATTGATGCGACGCACAATACAACTCAATACAAAGAATTAATGCTATACACTATGGTTGCGCAGGATGAGTGGGGCCACGGTGCGTTAAAATGATTGTCCCTGAGCACTGGCGCTTACATCAGCTACAGGTGTCCCGGTTGCCTGGATGCTCTCCTCATCTATGAAGAAGGACACCATCGCATTCTTCCTAAACTGGGTGAAAGAAGCAAGTCCAGATATCTGGCCATCTGTTATTATGTCAGATCGGGATCAGGCCCAACTCACTGCAATTCAAGACATATATCCCCATAGCCGGGTTTTTCTATGCACGTGGCACGTTCTTTGCGCCATGTGGCGCCATTTCATAACTGACACGTTCAAGCCACTTTGGGATAAAATCCAGACCTGGGTGAAAACCAGTGATCTGGTCGAGTTTTCAAGTATCTGGGAGGAGATTTGCAGTGATCCCTCGGTCCCCCAGAGCTTAGTAAAATACATACAGACAGAATGGATTCCAGTGACTGAAATGTGGTCCAAAGTGTCAAGACAAAATCGGCATATATTCGAAGAGGGAGATACCAATATGCTCATTGAAGCATATGTAATCCCTTCACTTAGATTTATTTTCGGCTGACAGCTACTTAGATATCATCACGTTTTGAAATCTAAATGGCTTGATGGGAAACGTAACTGCCGATTTGATCACCTAGCCTTCATCCTTGTGAAATCAGTGGATCTGTACTACCGGTTCTGGCACAACAGGCAACAAACAGGTCTTGATGGTCTAAACTTGGAAAAGTCCCATCGAAAGGAGATTGAAGAGGCCGCTAAAAAAATCATGCAAGACTCCATTCAATCTTTCGATGAATCTCAATTTCATGTCGCATCTCGAACTACATCAGGCGATTACTACATCGTCAATCTCACTCCATTGACTTGTAGTTGCCCAGATTTCCCACGCATATGGTTCTGCAAGCACATTGGAGCCATTTACATTCATTTCCCCCATCTTTGCTTTAGCGATGTTCCAGCCTCTTCACAGGTACCTTCAGAACACGAAAGGGCAGCAAACTCTGGCCCACCAATCAACAAGTTCAATTCACTGATGCAAGATGTCAACGTGTTGTCAAATCAGCTCATATCAAGTCAATCAGCACCCTCACAAGATGCCATGGAGGCGGTCCGGTCTGCCAGGGCCAGTCTCACAGCAGCGGTCGCGTCAGTTAAGGGATCAAGCTCAAGCCCCTTACCTCTTAGGGAGAATATCGCTCCCAATCAGCACTCGTGGACGGAGACCTCCGAGAGGATGGGCGCCAAGAAGACAGTGAAGCGCCGTCGACTCCCTGAGGACAACAGGCTTGCTGAGAACATGACTGACAAAGCCATTGGCATAGCAAGGGGAAAGTGCCGCCTTGTGTACACTGACCCATATGCAGGAGGCGAGAGACCGGGCAGATTGGCCAAGCCCGATGCAGTCTTGGCCGCTGCAAATCGGAAGGCGCACGCCTGTGCAGAACCACTGGCATCGCAGCCAACTCCCGCTCCCACCTTACCCCCCACTTTTGTCCCACCTCCGCCCACATCCCAGCCCAATCTGGGCCCTGCATTCGCACAAATCCCGTTCGTGCAATTCCCTCTGCCACCCACGCAAGCTCTAGCGACTCAGGGTCAGAGCTACTCATTCCCGCTCACCCCACATACGTTCCCGCTCACCCCACATACGACGTTCCCACCTACCGCTGCATTGTGACGGCTTGCAACGCCTTCGGTGGCCTTTATTGCCAGCGCCGCCACACAACCTCTCCCCATACATACATTATTTTCTTTATTTAGGTCTTTACACTTGTATTTTGTATTTGATAACACAATATATAACTTATGAAAACAACTTAATTATATTGTCTGAGCTGAGTGTAAAAATATATGTTTTTCTTGAGGAATCTGCCGAGACGAAACCAAAGTACTGGCTACCTTCCTTTTTAAGCGTGGGAGACTTAGTTTATCTGGATGGGAAAAGAAGCCAACTGCCAGCATACCTGGCGGCACGCGCACGCAGAAACCACCAATACCAGTTCCAAGTTTCCATCTATCTTCAACGCGTCGTTCTTTAACCACAACGCCGTGAATGAGTATTGTACCTGCCCGCCGCCCGGTTTTCTCTCGAGTGCAAACATGTCTCCTCGCCCGAACCGACTTTGAATTACGGAAGACGGAGCAAGAATGTGCGCGCAAATTGGGCTGGGTTTCAGGTAGCTGCAACCGAACCCGAGCGCTGGATCATGATACTATTTCCCTAGTCCTCCCCGCATTTTTCAAACCCCAACCCCTTTCCTTCTTAGGAATGTCTCTGCTTCGAGGTTGTTAGAGATGAAGTGATCCACACAGGCCTGTTAACGACTGAGCGCTGGGTTCGCGCAGACGTTTGCAGTTTGTTTTCTGGCGACTCACAGCCCTGATGCCAGTGCCAGTGGCATAGCATATACTTTCCAAACCACGTTTTCTGATTGCGAGAATCTGGTTGATATGGGCGAGAGAGCATGTGGACGTATCCTGCAGGGGCGGGTTGATTTCCAGGTTTTCATCAAGGTGAAGGGGTAGCAGACAGAAAATCATCACCCCCAGGTAAATGCACGAAGAGAAAGGGTGGACCTGAGCATAACTTGGCAAAAACGCTGTCCACATCGGCCTCCCAACATCAGTCACTCGGTCGCTCCCGTGTTCCCTGCGCCACCATCTCAGAGTCGCGTATCTGCGGTACAGGCCCCGAGCTACCTTCAAAGTCTCGCTGTGGTTCTCCAGCATTTGCGGATCGAGGAAGGAGCGCGAATACCGGTTTACTCCTCACTTATGTTACACATCCTTCGCTCCAGTGTTCGTATTGTGTGATAAGTCGGTATATATATCTCTGAAGATGGGAAACGTATTGAATCGTAACGGAACGACGATATCGAGAGTCTAACAAAAACACCTGTATGCTCTATCGCATACCCAACAGACCGAGGATCGCGTTACACGATGTCATATTGTCCGTGAGAAGTGTATGGAGGATGACCTCCTATATGCTCAGCGCCGGACTCCCGCCGCGAAGGACCCACAATGACAATCTCACTAGCAGGGGTCGACGGCAGTGGCGGCGGATGTGCTGGCAGATCCACGAGGGCCGTAGTGTTCGCATGTATTACATGATGCGCTGAAGTGATATCAATAGCGTCCTTGTCCTCGTGAGAACCAGCCTTCGCGCTACCTTCGGCAATACGAGGTTCAGGTGCAGGAATAGGCCGTGGAGGAGAGGTTGTAGCTAGTATTGGGCGATGAGACTGGTTAGTTTCGATCATGTGAGAATCAGAGACAAGGACGGACACGCGATATCACCGAACATCGGTCCAGGAGACACAGAGGACGAAATCACTGGTACGTCGGAGTGCACCAGGAGGTTTGCGGTGCTCCGGAGAGAAACTACACCGCTTGTAGTAACAGAAGAGTCAGTTGTCAGAGTAGTAGGGGTGGTGGAGGGCATTTCTTGAGCAGAGGTTTTCATGTCTCGTGTTGCACGAGCGGTGGTCGCTGGATCTGATAAAGTCACGGTGGTGGTAACGCGGGGGCCTTCCATGGCTGTCTGGTGAGTGGGGCGGAATGACACTAGAATATTGTTGTCGAGCAGTGGCACATCAATACGGTTTTCGTCAGCATGAAGGGCCGTGGGCACTGCCTTTGATGTAGCATGAGTGCTTGTGGGGGAAACAGGGACTAGTGCAACGGTATCATGTAGTGGAGTGTGAGCAGAGATGTCATGGATGTGAAGAGTCGAGTCCGGATGATGGCCAGGGACATTGCAGAAAGGATATGAGGATACTTGCCGCAGAATGGCATCATGATCATCAGTAGAGGCGGAGAATTGGGTTGGGGCAGAATCAGTACTTTGGTGGAGGGCAGCGTAAATGTTGCGAATAGGTCCCAAGGTACGGAACGCCATCCACCGAGCGTTGTCATCCTGCACTTTGCGCGAGATTTTATTCCAAAGGGCACAGAACTCATGCTGCAGTTCAAGTGATGTATCCAGCACATCGAATTTGGATGCTGCTTCCAGAAGTGTCGAGAACTCGTGCCATGGCCAGTGCTGATTCTCAAAACGGCTACTAGTAAATTGTTGGCGAGTAATGTGAATCAAGATGGCAAGTGACAGGCTGTCACCGTGTGTGGCGTGGTTCCGGAGGACAGGTTCTGGTACACCCAGCTCATGGGAGGCCACAGCAAACCAAACGTCATCACGCTGTTGTGACCTCGCAAGAACACTCAAAACTATGGCTTGGATAATTGTAGTGGTTTCTTCGTCGTCGCCATTGTCCCAGCCTCTCACCAAACGAGCAATTTCAGAAGATAATACTAGCCCATGCTGGTCTTTGGATACGATTCTGCGAAGAACCTGCCGGATTGCTTGGGGAGCGTGAACTCGATCGATTGCCTTTGCACAGATGACAGTTCTCCGAATTTTGACAAGTTCAGGCAACAAATCAGATGAGGCAGAGCGATCGGATAATTCGATTAACGCATTCAAAAGCTTCCCCTCCTGCGCCCAAGTGAGATCGGGCAGAGGGTCTCTGACCATTTTCGAGCTCCGAAAGCCGGGTAAGCCGGAAAAGAAGCGCTCGAGTTCGTGATCTTCATCCAAACTGTCGAATGTCCACAGAAATGAGCGGGTGTCAATCTCCGGTGGTGAAGTGAACGCATTTTCCTCGGCTGTCTTCTGCATGCCTTGTACAAGCATTTTGCGATAACGTTCCTTTAGAACTCGAAGTCGACGAAAGGTTGCAATACCAAACCGAATGCCAGCGAACCAGTGGAGGACGCGAAATGTGACTAGGTGTATTCCAGTGACAAGGTGCCACATTGGCAAGGAGAGTGGAGTGCAGTATGGGCTGTCACGACGAAAGAGTGGGACAAGTGTGATGCAACCGTAGAGAGCCGTGCAAACACCGACCCACGACAGCACCAACTTGAAAATCGTGATATCGACGTTCCGTAGAAATACAGCTAGGCCAGCAAAGAACAGGAATAGGGAAACATGAAGCATAGTCGGCAACGCTTCAACGGCCCACGGAAGGAGGAACTTGTCGACGCCTTCAGCAAAGAATGCACGGATACGGGCACGCTTGTGTGGACTGTAATGTGGCTGGGTGACCTTGAGGTACCTTCGGGCCCACTGCTGAAGCAACGTCGCAAGGAGAGCGCAGGTAATGCTGATCACCAGGCTTAGAAACCAAAGCGTGTTGACCCAAATGGCATAGTTTGGCGGAGAAAATGGGGGTGGGGAAGCAGGGAGGGAACTCGAGATATTGGGATCGGTCATAGTCCGGTAGATGTTCGAGAGGTAGAAATTGGAGGTATCCTGTGGGTTCTCTCGGATGTCCTGGATCGACACCGAGATCAACGACGCAACAGCAGCAGAGAATAAACCGGTCTATGGGAGCTAAGTCAGCGCATAGAATCGGGAGACGGTGACGCACAAAGATGAGAATCCCGTCAGCGTCCGCTTGCCAAGCTTCAGCCATCTTCTTGTCCTCTTCCGTAGCCATTTCCATATACATTGAGAAAATAGGACCGGAGCCATCAATGAAGTTAGCTTCTCCCTCTGTCGCTCTATTCTGTGTCGACTGGGGTGGGTACAGGTAATCACCTGCGGCGGTGTGAGTGCCAGTGACGGTTGAGAACGGCGAGGACAGAGTCCAAGGTACCTATTCCTGGGTCTATTCCTGCCTCGCTTACGTTGATATCCTCAGAAGGAGCGCGAGACATTGAAGAATATAGTGTGAATCAATGACGAAGAGTAAAATGTGGCGTCGGGGAAGGCGTTAACAACAACGTTTGGGCCTGTCTAGTCGCGTTGCATGAGGTGATGCAGGTCTGAACTGCAAGCACTCGATCCTGACGAAGTTAGTTTGTCCCAAAATGGGCTTCAGGTCTCGCGCGCTATCCTTTCGCGGGTCAATCAGACAAATCTCCCCCCGATTGTATTGTAGGCTCAAGGGATTGTCGTTATAATACGGGGTTTAGAATGCCAGCGAGCATACGATCCACGGTCACGGTGGGCATTACCTAGATGAGCGTGGTGTTCACTTGCAATGACTTCGGGGGTATCATGACGCTACTCTAACAGGCACCACTGTCAACGCTACCCGTCCTCCGTCCCACTGCCTGCATCGGGATCGGGATCCGTTTGCGAATCCCCACTCCCACTTGCACCGCCACCAGTACTACCACTCGACGTCCTCGGCCCCGTCGCCGCCGGTTTCCCGGCTGCAGTACCAGCACCAGGGCTCACCGCCGAGGTTCCGGGACTCGCCGCACGATCCTTGGGATTCAGAAGGCTCTTGAAGAAGTTCTGCAGCACCTCGTGCTGCGTCGGGCTCGGAGCGCTTCCGAGGATAGGTGATGTCGGTGCGCCCGAGCGTCTGCCGAGGCCGAGGGTAGCGCCCCCGCTGCTGCCTTCCATCTCTGCCAGCGCACGCTCAACCGTTGGTAGCGAGAAGGACGACGAGCCCAAGGGCCCGACGAGGCCCGCGGTTGGCGGCGCGGATGCGTCGTTGGGAGTACGAAAGATCCCACGCGGGTCGCGATCGGCGCGCCGCGCATTCTCGTCGTAGTTCTTCGAGAGAAAGGCTTGTTCGGGTGTCGGGTTGTTGAGGGGCGGGAGTGGGGTTGGCTGCATCGATAAGAAGTTCAGTATTCGCCGAACGAGGAGTCAAGCAGGAGCGCGTACTTTGGGGCCCTGGTCCTGCACGAGGGACGCATACAGCTTCTGTGCACCGTCCTCCTCCTCGTCCATATCGACTCCGGCGTCGGACGACAAATCACGCTCCCATGCCTCACCCCACGCTTTCGCGTCGAAGCCATCACGAAGAACAGCGATCTTCCCCCAACTGTCCCATCCCGCGGGTACGACGATGCGGTCGCGGTCGAGTGTGTTCGGTTTGTGAGAAAAGGGGAACGGGTTGCGCACTGGAGCTGCAGTACCATCGATCGCACCGTCGGGGGTTGGCGCCGGAGGAACAAATAGTACATGGAGCGCGTATTGGCGGAGAACGTTGAGTGTCGTCGGCTGCGGTGTTGTGTAAAAGAGGCTTGCGCCGTCTGCCACACCATGAGGATGAGAAACGAATGAGGAAGAGCATACGGTAACACGTACATTTTAGGCAAATTGCGCGCAATATCTGCATGATCCCATCGGTGCGCTCCTCCCATTCGTCTCCCTTCCCCTTTACCATACCACCCATCCCAGACGCGCCCGCGCCGACAAGGTCGGTATTATCGTCGATTAGGTCGGCTTTGGTGCACGCGACAATAATGGGCACGCCAGCAGTATTGTGTGTGAATATCCCTGGGCCTAAGGGGAGTATCGCGCCATGGAGAGCGCTGGACGTCGCAAGAAGCGGCTCGGAGGATGGTTCGGCGTAATGTTGAAGGTGCGCCTGCCCTGCGGATCCACGGTTAGGAGTGACACGATATGAATGGGGATCAAGTGGACATACAGCGCTCGCGATTCTCTTCGCGAATTACCTCGAGATCTCGCGCGCCGTCGCCTTGGACCCAATTCTCGACCCAAACGAGCCAGGTGTGCAACTCCTCAAGGAAAGTCCAGGGTCGTGTCCAGTCCAGTACTATCACGACGGCGGTGTGAGGAAGAGCGGATTGCGGTTGTAAGAAATGTGGTACGAGGGCGGTGTACGAAGGGGCTGATGACGGGACGGTGTAGACGGATAGTCGGGCAAGGATATCTGAAAGTGACGCGTAATATGGTTAGGGACGCGTTCACGAGGGTCGAAGTAACAGACCTTCTTCTCCCTCATCGCGTATGTCCGCCCAGTCGTATCCTAATGCGAAGTCAGTGCGTGGCTCATCTTTTCCTGCATCCGATGGTGGTTTTTGGAGAAGGGCGGAGACGAGGGTGCTCTTGCCAGTTGAAGACTGTCCGAGTACGAGAACATTTTTTGCTGGAATGGAGCGCGACGAAGATACGGAATTAAGGATGCTTGACCAGAGGTCCTGGGGAGGAGCGTTCGGTGAGGATGGGCGCGAGCCGTCGTTCATGGCCGTGTGGACCGACAAAGAGAGGATACAAGTCTACATAGAGATCGGAGATTGAACCGCGTGTATTATCTGCCACTGGCACCGCCCCTCCAACGACGGCAAACATCTCATCCTATCGAGAAACATTGATGGCAGCAGCCGTCGCAGTACCTAAGCACAAACTCTCAGAGTCGCCGAACTCACGCGCGATAGAGATCTTCGACTGGACCATCACCGCCCAGACGGCTCCCATCTCAAGCGCGGCTCACTGTGATGCCTTGCAAAACTCCCTGGGCATCCCCCTTCCCGAGATGACGTTCGGAAGCAACTTGTTGCAGATCAAGCATCGTTCCAGCGGTTGGACGTATGTATTTCGCGTGAAGGACGCGCTTAGGGGTGTGAAGAGCGGTCCACTCGAGGACGGGGATGGAGGCGTCAAAGTGGGCTATGCCGATGCTTGGCTCAAGAGTCGGTGAGTACCGCACTTCGCATCGACCTAATCGCCCATGTGTATCTGTCTCGCAGCACCGGGGCTGATTCGCAGATTCCTATGCCAAAAATGGTTCCAATGAAACCTTATGATTGGACATACACTACGACCTACGCTGGCAGTACAGATGATGCGGGATCAAGCAATGCACAGTGGACGCCTGCCGAGCCCTCCAACGCGCACCACTCGATTCCCATCGCCGAGCTCTCGCGTCCGGATCCGATCCTGTTCTACGCGGAGATCCCTCTTTTCGAAGACGAGCTACATGATAACGGCGCATCGCATCTACTCGTCCGCATAGTGCGTTACTCTCCTTCATTACTCCCGAATGCCAAAACTCACCGCAACGGAGCGCGCAGCGCGTGATGCCGACGTGCATCTTCATACTTTCCCGCTTCACGCTTCGCGTCGATAACGTACTCTTCCGCGCGCACGATACGCGCATATATCACTCGTTCGCGTCGGCGCCGCCGCTCCTCGTGCGCGAGACGCGCGGTTGGGAAGCGCCGTACGAGCGCGTCAAGGGGGTAAGGATTTAGCGCCCTCCCATACACCTAGCTCATATATCCTTTCTAGGCCCTGCCGCGGAGGGACGACCTGATGCCGCTCACGGACCCGAACTTCATCTGCAAGGTTCTTTCGGACATGCCGAAGGAGACGTCGCAGGAGGCTGGCGCCGGTACTGGCTGGCGCGGCCTCGGAACTGTCGTCCAGGTCGTCACGCTGCAGCCGTGATCGGGGAGACGAGTGTCGTTCGATCAAGCGTCTGTTAACCTGGCGTATTCGTTCTCAGTCTTGCGGAGAAGTCAATCTCATGAGCGGAAAGTGCCGCCTTTGTATTTTATGCTAGTGCGTGCTTGGCCTATAACCAAGCGTTCCTGGCTCGCCCGTCTCAACCAACGCGCTTTCTGCGAGATGTCGTGACAGCTTTGGCTGCAAATAAAGACTTTTCACTCGCATGGCGTCTGCGCGTGGCACCATTGGTCTAAGTTACTCTCACCAAACTCCCTTACTGTGAATTGCGTTTACTGTAAATGCTGGTGCTCTAGTTGAGTGATTAAAATCACGTGCACCACCACCATCTTAGACTAGGAGATTGAATCGGTTTCCTGTGGATTTGCTAGCTTACGGATATCTCTTCCCGCTAGGGTAGTCTTGTCAAGAGCAGGCACCCATTTCAGCAAAGTTCGAACAAGAGGGAACCCCTGCATTCATAGATGCCGCAAGCAAAGATACGACTAAAATAACTCCGCGTGTATTCCCGAAATCTCTGTAGGACTGAGTCGACACAAATACAGAATCGGACCTCATCACTAGCGCTTCACAAGGTGGATATAAGGACATTCTCTCGTAAGGACGGGCGTGGCCACTGGAGACCTCCTGCACTAGGAGTATCGGATGGCAGAGGGGTCATTTCCTGGTTAGTATCATAACAAAAACTATGTAAACGTCGGCGCTGAACCATTGACGATACGATACAGACCTTCATGATCGCCCAAACCGTCGAGTAGGAAACGATTCCGTACCGGATGTCTGCCTTTTCAAAGACAATTCGCAAGAATTGTGCCACCTCGGTGTCGAAACTTCATAGCCGGGGATCAGAAACCTCCGATTTGAGATGGTGGACGAATAGCGTACCACGAGTTAGCGCGTGCTGGGTTCGCAAGGACGAGGCGCGCCAAGAATTGCTGTACGAATTGGCTCAGTTGCGGACAGCATATCACGTGATTGAGCCTGAGCAGCCGCGAGCGAAGCACGATGCCGCGGAGCTGAATCACGGCGCCGCCAGTACTTTCGGTTTTTCATTCTGCGATGGCCACACCATTACGCAGCTGCTCGTGTATAGAGGGTCGCGAACCGGGGCGGATATGCCGAAGGCCAATAGGGTAGGACGATGTTTGACTTGTCGAACGAGACGACCCAGCTGGAGCGGTCTGAGAAGCTGCGATACTTCGGGTTCGGGGTCGATTGCGGAAGCTTGGGAAGTGCTAAGGGGTCTACATAGGGCTCGTCGTATTGAGACGGAAAGAGAGAATAGGCGCCGTCGAATGTTAGGACGTCTGTGAACTCTGTGAAACCGCTAAACGTCATTTACTCTGGGACGCGCGCGATGCTCCGGCATGCCACGCACCCCTCGGGAAGTCGCGAGCCTTATCTGTCGTTTTGAATGACTCGGGTGGCCCAATCCGCAGCACTATCTTGTGTTCATCCTTCCCCTTCCTGGTGAACACAGACTCCTTCTCGCGGCTCTCCACGTCGTATCCCATGTCCTTCAAGAATTCGTTCACCCGCGGCGCGTACGGCCTATCCACGGATAGGTTCATTTCCGTATCTGTCAGCGGTGCGCGTCCGAGGAAGTTGCGCACGGCCTTCCCATATACCACGACTCCGATCTCGGCCTGGAGGGTCCGGAACGCGTGCACGTCCGGCGGGTCCGGGAGGAATTGTTGTAGGAAGCGCTCGGGGTTATATGCAACGCGAAAGTAAGACGCCGCGATAGGATGCGCCGCGCGGCATGTTTGAGATAGAGAAATGATGGTGCGCGAGCTGGAGAAGGAGAAAATCGTGTCGATGATGGCGTCGATCGCGATGAGACGTTTCCCGGCGGAGGGAACTTTAGGCGTGGAAGATGGCACGGGCCGGCGCTTGTTAAACGCTTTTTGGCGATTCATTGGAGCTCGTTGGATATTGTAACTGCAGGGCACCGCAAGCTGCGGGTGCTCATATAGCGCTCATACCCTACAACTTTATAGGTCCCTGATAAGCGCCCGACAGAGTTGCCAACTGGATTGATTAACCAACGGAACAAAACCGAAGACAATACTAAGCACGATGACGTAGAACTGCGAGTACTGCGTGCCACGCCACTCGGTCCGAGAGTGTAAACAGGAGGTAACGAGCTAGCTACTGGAGATATAACAATAGTAATCTGTATAAGGGCGCAAGCGCAGCACTCGTCGAGGAGGCGTACGTTGCATGCCCCTTTCGGTTTCTCACCTCGTACTAGTAAGGACATCATCATTTGTGCGGGGTCGACATCTCTGTGATTTTCTAGACTTGGACTTTGGTTTTCGTTTGCGCAGTCGCCTATAAGCAATTTTCCTCTAGATTGAGTGTGGTGGGCGCATTTACATATGATATCAAAAGTCTAGTAGAATGTGATAGTATGGTCCAAGTGGCGACTTAGCTTCACCAAACCACTGCAAGACCAGAGGTACACTTTTGAGCTTGCGAGTAACTTACGATCCAAGGGAGCACATTTAGAGGACACTATAGAAGAACGAATATTGGACAGTATTTCGCGGCTCCTGCTTGTAGATGTGATGAGATACCGACCAATACGTTCACCTACGCAGCCGCAGCTGTATGGAACAGACCCTACCACAAATCAAAGCTGAATCGGATGAGGGAATAAAACCAAGTTCTAATAGTAGAAATTCTCCCGTCGCCGCATGAAATTTCTGCGGCTGCGAGAAGATAAGATGATGTTGTTGTGGTACGTAAATGAGTAACGGTGACGACTCGGAGGCACTGGTCGAGCTATGGTAGTTGTTTTCGGGAATACCCGAGAGCACTTGCCACTCTCTTGCCAGATACGGTGGTTGTTGGGTACTACCTGGCCGCTATCTCTCAACATGTCGATCCAGCAAGACCAAGTGTTTGATTTTCAAGATTCAGGAAATCATTGAAACTTATAGGAAGAGCCTATCAAAAGCGCTCCGTTGCGATGATCGAGTTTGTAGATTGTTCCTTGAGCTCTCTCGTGGAAGTTGGGATCAAGTCTTTGCACTGAAAAGGTTCAATCAATTTCGAGCGTATGGCTGTTCTTCGTTGTGTGCTGATAATCTAGTGCCATTCAGTCTCGTTGGTACCATCGACAATGCTGTGGAGCGTGCAGTTAAGGCAGGAAAGACAAGAATGCAGAGGCTGACAGCGCGTTTGCTGATGCGGAAGAGAAATTGAATCGATACGCTAGAGGGTATCATCCAGGATACGAGTTCGTATTCGTACCTTTCCTGCTTTGTGTCATCAAAGCGCCTAAGCTTTCCAGATAGTTTTGGGCGATACGCAAAAACATCATTTGTCTTGCCACTAAAGAAGATAATGAGATTATGAAGTCTCGACTAGGAAGTCTCTTGCATCGGCAGTCTAGCGTAGGTAATGATATCAAGGTGCAAGTCAGGACTTTCTAATCTGTTTGAAGCGAGTGGTTATCTCGCCCGGGAACCCATCGCAAGTCAGGATACGTTTTCAACTCCTAACGTCTCCCACGGACCGATTGAACTCTCAAACCTTGGTCTGTGAGTCTTTCACACGATTAGGGTGCACCACCCCTGTTGACAGAAATGCAGTTAGCTTGGTACAGAAAGTAAAAATAACCGAGGTGCTGTGGATATTCGCCCGGTTATCCGAAGTGAAACTGCGAATAGCGTCAAGAGACGTCCCATATTTCTACCTGAGCAGGGACCTCCCTGACAGTCCACTTGCGTACACCGAAGCATTCAAGCTCGAACCACTGAAGGACCTCAGACCCGAGAATGACTTACTGGTGTTAGTCCTTCTCGATCGCCCCCCGAACAGGCAGAATCTTCTTTGAGTGCACGACGTTTTCTAAGACCTACACAAATATCTGGGAAGCCCCACAATATCGTCATACTGAAAGGTATTCACGACCTAATCTAATCAATCGTACCAAACCTAATCTAGATATAAGATCTTCAAGGAACTATAGAAGCGGCGAATCTCATTGGTTCCATGATCCCGGGGTGAAGTTCGTGTCTGGAAAAGGGGCGCAACGCCATTCCCCGCTAAAGCTGACCGAATGGACGGATGTGTTGGAGCAAGCGTTTCAATATCCGGACGTCGACTGGCTCATACGAACCGAAACCACCCTTAGTGAAGCTATCGCGATTGAAGTCACTTGGGTAAGTATTTTTTTTTCTCCATCTGAGTGGTTATCTACACATCAGATTACCAGGAAGATTGCACTCCTGTTCCGCATGTTCCTTTCCATGGCGTAACACCTCTCACCGCAGTACCGCCGGAATCTATGTCGCCAACGTCCCAAACGGACTCTAACAAGTTCATCCGATTCCGCCGCTGCAAGCGACGTAGTTCATTCACAGTCGAAGACAAAAACAAAGATATTCCCTCGCGACAAGTAGTCACCCCTGATTTCCCTCTTGCCTCTGTAATTTCCACTCGGAACCAACCTGACGTCGCATATGCGACAGAAGCAACTGGTGCATCAGTAAATGTGTCCCTTCCTTTGAACAGTATCCATCGCTTATGTCCTTAATTATAGGAGGCTCTTCTTCCACCCAGGGAACTTAGTCGTCCTTCACAGGTAGCAGATCTTCCCGGAATTGATCTCGAGAAACCCGAAGCATCAGTTCCAACGAATAGACGTTCCTTTGAAAGCACACGTTCAAGGTTCTCAACTGCTTCCCTCTTGTGCAGATCGCCTATTCTCCTCTCGAGCGGCTCGCCTTATCTATTGAGGATATTGTTTGCCTCGACGGATGGAACCTTGACGCCAGATACGCAGACGCTAACTTCATGCCCAAATTAGAGCGTTGCTTGAACCAGGCAAATATTCAGATCGATCCACTGGCCGTCTTGGCAGCCGCGGCGCGCGATTCGGGGTGTCGGACTAGCTCCTGAAACATCCAGCGACGCTATCCGTGATCACCATGGTGTCTCAGGTATGAACCCGCGGACAGACGCTTTCGGTACTTGTGTATGATCAGTCGCAGTAATCTCCAAGTCTATCCTTCACTTTGCATATGGTAGAATCATTGTACGGTATGGTATGTGTGCCAAGACTCAGATCTCAGATCATGGTTAGCCAAAAAAACCGTCTTCACAGTAGTCGCATCACGTAACTATTGACGCAGAAAGCTACGTTGGGAGCTGAAAAAACAACGTACACAGTACAACGGATGTTGGCTCGTGACGCTAGTCTATGTTACAGTTAAGGCGCCTTCAGATAACACCGCCAAAATCAAAGAACATCTAATCGGATCGGATGATAGGCGCCCGGGTACAGCGTCGTTTAAGGTACCCAGAACGTCACTCATTCGACATGGACAAGATCTCCATTCCTAGCACCAGTTCTTTCTGTTTTGCGTCCATTTGCATCCCAGGGATTCGCTGAAATGGGGGCATCAGACGTAGCCGTAATCAATGAGACAAACACGTACCGAAAGTCTGAGAAGGTAGAGTCGGATTCTTGAGGCTCGCGTAGAGACGTCGCAAAGAGACCATGAGAAGAAAAGCGTATTGCTCCAACCGCGATACGGGCAGGAAACCGCTGCGAGAAGTGGGCCACGCGTGATCCGTACAGTAAACCAGGTTAGGAACCGGTCCAAGCAATGGTACGTTTTCGATGCTCATAGGCTCATAGAGGAAGTTGCTGGCGTCAACTTGAGCGGTCGAAGCGGTGCCTGGACCCGTGGACGATAGGCCCGCAGTCTTGTTGCAGGATTGACATCGCAGACAGTGTGAGTGCCAGCGTTGGTACGTGCTGAGACGCACGCATGCTTCGGCAATATTCAGTTTACACTTGACACACAGGTCGCTGGGCGGTTTGTATTTCTTCTGCGTCTTCGCGAGAGGGGATATCCCCGCATTTTCTGGAGTCAGACTCCGATAGCCGTAAGAAGAAGAGCTGGTTGCAGGGTTGACTTCTCCTGTGTCCGCATCGGTCACGCTAGCACTGCTAGTGGCAGCCACGGCGGGGCTATCCCAGATGAATCGACATTAGCAAGTGCACGGAGTTTGTCCAGGAATGATGGTAAGGCACCCAGAACGTAATGCTCGTGCTGAAGTTTAAGCCCACCCTTGAGGGTGACGCGGATGAGCCTGTTGAAGCAGCGGGCAATTCCCGCGACTACTTTGATATTTCTATCGTCGCAGCAGCTCGTTTCTCCATGGATTTAGCGCTTTGGTGCCTGGAAACGAATGCGAATACTTCGAAAATTCCATGGCAAAGTACACGAGCCAATTTCGCGTGCGGTTCGCCTTCCAAGGGGGCATATTGAGAAGGAACGAATATTATTCGGAGAATCACCCTCACCTGTGGCATTCAGGAACGCGAATTTGTACTCGAGATCATCTGTTGCGGCAAAAAGAGCCTCCACGGAAAGAACGAGCCTCTCCAACATTCTAACTGCGGGAACATATCGTCTATTGGTGACCTCACGAAGGACATCATATATGCAGGCAGCATTCTCTTTTTCGTACGTATTGAGGACGCTAAAGAAAGCCGGAGCATCAATACCCCCAAACACTTTCCACTTATTGTTTGACCTACGTCCAAATGTGATGGAGTTGCAACTCCGAGTCTACCTGTTGACTGAGTTCAAGTTTTCTGGTATGTTGTTTCTCCTTACCTTGGCTTTGTTTCATTGTGATGGAAGACTCCGCGGCTGACATTGAACCAATATGGACGTTCCAGAACTGGATGAATAGATTAACCAAAATAACAAAAGAAGCGTTTGTACCGTTGCTAACCTTTCGAATCATGTAGCACTCAAGATGCCAGCAGCCGTCGTCGGAGGTCTTTACGTAAACCTTAAGGATCTCAGAGCTGCAACTAGTGCATTTCATCATCGCAAAACTGGTCAAAAAGTGTCGGCGGCAGTATAGTTGTCGTTCGTGCTCATGATGCGAGTCCGTCGGGGCCAAACGGTTGAACAAATAGTGCATGTGAAGTGTTCAAGGTGCCACTGCTTGTCTGTAAGAGAGCAGTTTAGCCAGAGCAAGGGAAAAACTAATAAGGGGAAACTACCTAACGCGGTTACATAATTGCCTCCAACCGAGAGTCCACATTTGTCGCAAAGATCGTTTGACCTACGGACATGGTCCGCCTCACACAGTGGTCGCTGCCCGCCACCGGATTCAACGGTAAAAAAGTTTGACGCGACAATGACTCCACAGTCCTAAGGGACCGTCAGGATCCCGTGGTACCGAAAGAGAAAATCGATTTGCTGACAATACACTTGAAACAGCTAAAATGATGAATCGAACCAAATGCAAAGACGGTTTCCCTCTAAGTGGTTGTGGCAGGTCGCACAGAGGCTAGAAGGGCAAATGTAATTTCAAAATTATGAATGCCAATCTAGCAGCTGAGGCGAGAAGAAGATAAACTTACGTGACAGAAGCAGGTTGCGAAGTAGAAACTTCGAGGACCAGTGCACTACTGCCCGCACTGCTGAGGGAAATGTGTAAAGCCCGAAACGACGAGGAAGTGAACACTCGGGGAGGAGTTGACTGGTCAGTGGGAGTCGATGGTGTGTGTGCTACTGAGCGACTCTTCAGAAGAAACACAAACTGACAGAGAAGGCTTCCTTACAATCTGTCTCATCTTCATCAGAAGTCGTGTCTTCATGTTCAACTTTAACCGTTTCCGGGGCGAGCGAAGGGTAGGTGTCGATGGAATTGGAAAGGAATCCGACCGGGTACTCGGTCTGCTTTCCTGGACCAAGTTGGTTGATGGATATCCCGAACGGGAAATGTTCGGAGAGGGCTTGAAAATGATTCGTCCCTCAATTCCGGTCTGAAAAATGACGCTAATGTAGTCATGCTTATCCCGAAGACCAGATAATCTGCATACCTTTGGAACAACAACATCTAACGAGACGGGGCCTTGTGGGAGTCTTAAACGTCCAACATCAGCATATTTATGTCGAGGGAGAGCATTATATCGACTCTTGCGAGAATTGACAGTCTTCTCGGTTTTATACGAAGCGATGCTGGTATCACTTGAGGCAAAGCTCGGGTTGTATACGAAAGAGTCTGTCTCGGGAATATCATCCGTTGTGGAAGAGATATGTTGATATCATCGAACGAAAATCTCGGTTGGTAAACGCGAGGGCTTGCCTCCATGGCGGGTGTAGACCGTGACGGGGAAACCGTACAGCGGTGAGTGACATGGCACTGCCCGCCACCAACGCAGCTCAATCGGCATGGGCGCCAGTTCCAAGTCCAACCGACTGATCACTGGACCATTACAGTCACCCTTATTCACCGTACACCATCATGATGAATTTGTCCTACGCTTACACTGCATACAGTCCAGTCAGCTTCTACCCATCGCATTCACCCAGGCTCAACATGATTCCACCGGGACCTATCAAGGTCTGACTTTGACAAGGCCAAATCCGCACAGCCACGCACGGCGCCACTCCCTCTTAAAGCCTCGAGACCGCACGCTATCGCAGAGCTTGCAGAGATGGCGAAACAATCACTTGGGATGATGCTCGACCGTTCAAAACCTGGCTGAGCATGGCTGAGAATACCCGACGAGACGCCGCGAGCTTTCTAGGAAGCAGGCGAGCTCGAGTCTGCATCCAGAGTTCGCAAAAGCTGCCACGATTGTACTCAGAGAATACCCGATCACCGGTCACCCCGATAGTCACGGTGGGGTTCTTAATTTACATTACATAACAGGTCGTATACACCCATGCCTGCCTTCGTTACCATTCGCTGTGCCGCGGTTTCAGAGTAGCATTCACGGATTCGGGAAACTGCACTCCATTCCAACCAGAAGTGATGAAATGTATGGGCTATAATAGTACACAGATATCTCCACAGAAGGATATTCTCAGGAACCACCCTACACGGGATCGCTAGTTGCCAGTAAACTCGCACTCACAGATCACCTGTGCCCGTCGTACGACCATCCGTACCACGCCAGTGGGCAGCATGGGCATGACCTCAATGAGACCAGGAAAAATGGTCACGCCGACACGATCGACCCTCGCCGCGCTCGCTGCGGCGGCAAGGTTTCACGAGGTCAATCACGCCCAGATCCAACGTGCTCGTGACCTTGGGACGAATGAGCTGTAGAACGCCTCCGAGTTCGCATTTTCACCGCGCAGCATGCACGAGAACCGGAACGCAGCCCTGAGCATGGTGCGCGTCCCGAGTGCGTCCTCTGCGCTGTCTGGCAGGAGCGCTGCAAGCAGCGGCATGTTCTGCTCGAAGATCAACCTCATCATCTCAGGGGTAGGATTCTCCACGGCAATGGAGAACGTGAGGCGACGCCAGAACGTAGCGGCTTTCGCATCCCCTAAAAAAATCGACAAAAACATGCCCAAACGGAAAATGAGGAGTCACAGTTATAGGTTTCGAAGGGAGATGCGTCAGAGCTGCTTAGAGGAGGGGAAGGAAACGTACTGGTGAGGAGACGCTCGTGGGCGCGTGTAAACCCCAAGTTCGCCTCAACTGAGTTTGTCACGAGAAGAGAGTTGATGATACCCTCCGATATCACCTGGGCCAACGCGTGCCGCAAGAGGTAATGCACCGTCATTGGCCGCACGACTGTGAACAGCGCGGTGTTCTCTCCGACGTGCGTAGTGTCAGTCAGTACGGCTTCCTGTAGCGCCGCCGCTGGTGTGGGAGCAATGCGCAGCACCTCGCTCGCCCAGCCGTTGAGCGTACGCTCGAGATGCGATGCCGCTTTCTATGTGCGTGTGTGCGTGTGCTAAGGTGAGGAATTTTCTGGTGGGCTACGCAATATGTCTTACCACGATGGAAAGACCATAGCTAGAGCTCCCGTGTATTCTGAGGGGCCGGTAGAGGTGTTGTCCTCCCAGATTTGGTCCACTTTCCTCAAAATTTGCTTTGGGAGCGATCAGTATCGTACCGAGCAGACTTACAAATGACTCATCACCTAAGACTGATATTTGGCTCGCATCGATACGTTTCTTGTAGGAGCTAGCTTCATTGGCCATTTCGCTGGTGGGTATTTTCTTTAACTGTGATGTCGCGCCCTTAGCCTCGCGTCGCACTTCAACTGCGAGCTCCTGCTTATCCTTACCACGCTTCTCCGTGGCTGAAGATGACAAAACACCACTGGGGGACGAAGGCAAGAGCGTTTCGCGAAGTGAACGGGGGCCGGAAGAAGTTTCAGATCGTGGGGGCTGTCCCATAGTAGGCCAGCCGTCCGTCGGTTGGAGGGATGCAGACGTGACAGACTCTTCAGAGTCCGAAGCACCAAATAAGGCGCGAGCATTATTCCTTTGCGTTGCACTGGAAGGTTCAGGATCTGTAGGAGTACCAATAACAACGTTCATGAGTCTTGACTTGGCTGGAGGACTTGGGAGTGTCGGTTGGAAGGTGAGAGACTCTTCAGAGTGAGAGGCGCCGAATAACACGTTATTCCTTCGCGCTGCACGAGAAGGCCCGGGATCGGCAGGAGTGCCAGCAACAACATTCGTTCTTAACTCAGTCAGAGGGCTTGGGGACTTCAGCCACGGCTTCAGCTGCGGCGCCTGTATGCTATGTACCTCGCTCTGAAAAGTGAGACTATTGAGGTTGTGGCTAGATGGCCAATCATTCTGCATACCTTTGGGACTGAGGCGGCTTCGTTAACATCCTTCGACACGAGGTGTGGAGGGAGCTTCGGTCGCCCAATATTAGCATATTTGCGCCGAGGGAGAGCATTATAGTGACTCTTGCGCGAATTGACAGTCTTCTCAGTTTTATACGAAGGGATACTAGAATAGCTTGAGGTGAAACTCGGGTGGTATACTGAAGTGTCAGTCTCGAGCGAGGACTCCTCATCCCTATTCAATGCTTCAGCTGTCACTTCGGAAGCCTCCTGAAAGCCAAGGGTATTAGCGACAAAGACTGTTAGAAGGAAGGGACATGTATACCGAAGCACCGGCTACTTTGGTGGGAGCCACACTTGCATCATCAGATGGCTCTGAGCCCTGATCGGAACCGACACGGGGAAGAAAGGCCACTACTTGTTTGTGGCGCTCGAGTATCAAACTTGAATCCTTTGTCCTTGTCTTGGAATTTGTATGAAAGTTTTTCCTCGCTACCTGGGAATCAGAAGCATTGGCGGGCGTTGGGGGGGACAATGTTGTATTTATGCCATGAGACCGAATGCTACGGCGCGCAGCTAGCTTTCGCGGATACAGATGGGAAACAGTTTGAATTTGCGCAGAAGAGAGATCTACCCGCCTTTGATCGAAGAATTCTGTAAGAAAAAACTTCACCTTGGCCAAACTATCGATGTGACGCTGTCCGCGCTGTAAAATTTAATCAGCACAGGAAGGGAGAAGGAAACACGCATGATACAGGTAAAGTAATCATTCGAGAGACGCGACGTCCGAGTCGCGCCCATCCATCCGGTATTAGAGACAGGGTAGACGCTCATGTGAAAAAAGTCACGCATTTATGTTGGTACCACAAGAGAGGAAACTTATGGCATGAAAAAGAGCCGATTGATGCGGGAAAAAAGGGGATGGCATGGTCACGAATAGTTTACTATATAGTACGCAGAAGACCATCCGCATGCAGTGGGACAGATAAAATGTGGGGAGGACGTGGAAAATGATAACTCACCAGGCCAATGTCATGTCTCTCCGTCGAAGTAAGCAGAACCCCGTATTCAGGGTGAGATGGTACTTTCTCGAGTAAAATCGTGGCAGCTCTTGCGAACTCTATGTATGCAGACTCGAGATTGCCTTCTTTCTGAAATTTTCTGGCGTTTCGTTCAGCAGACTCAGCCAATCTCAGCCAATTCGAAGGAC
>WITN01001245.1:0-22020 GCA_015025155.1 Lactarius quietus
TCTTGTCTAATATTATTATGACCAATCACAACAAAGTGCAAATGAATGTGATTGCCACCATCTATCCAGAGAGCACACTGCTGTTGCTGTGTTGGTGGCATGTGCTCTGTGCAATCTGGATGCATTTCCACATGGAAGAGTTCCTGGACCTTTGGGAACACAACTGCACATGGGTCAAAACATCTGATTAAATTAAATTAAATTCTGTGTGGCAGGAGATGCCAACTGACACTTCAGTCCCCCAGAGCCTGGAAGGTTATCTGAAGGTGAACTGGATGACTCACAGTAAGAAAGGAATTCAAGCAAAAGTCAGTTCAAAGTCAAAAAAACCTGCATTTCAGTCAAAGGTCAACTAATGGTCAATCAAAGTCAATTTTCAGGTGATCAAAAATGATCAAATGGAAATTTGACTTGGGGAAAAGACCACAAAAACTTGAGCTTACTGACACTTTGTCAACGTGCATAACCAAATTAGGCAAAGTCAATGGCAAGTCAGCACTCAGTCAAGGAAAGTCAAAACATACTTGGGGAAAAAAGCTGAAAAAATTGATATGACTTAGAGTAGTGTTGCCACGGCTTGGCTCAGATTGGCTAAGCCAGCCAAGCCAAGCCATTTGGAGCTGAGCCAAGCCGGCCAATTGGCTCATGATCAAAACTAGCTTGGCTATGGCTCACTAGCTGGCTAAGCTGGGCTGAGCTATTGCTCAATTCGGTAAGGACCAATTGGGCAGGTGGCTCAGTGGCTGAGGGGGGGACTGAGGGTGATGGGAGGGGAGAAGGCAAGATGGATGATGATGGGAGGGTGAGGGGGTGATGGTGGGTGATGGGGAGGGGGGAGGGGGTGATGGTGGGTGATGGGGAGGGGGGAGGGGGTGATGGTGGGTGATGGGGAGGGGGAGGGGGTGAGGATGGGTGAGAAGAGGGAGGAGGGGGTGAGGGAGGGTGACAGTGATGGTGACGGTGAGGGGAGAGGGTGACAGTGGGTGATGGGGAGGGGGTGATGGTGGGTGGTGAGGGGGGGTGGTGGGGTGGTGGTGGGTGAGGGGAGAGGGGAGAGGTGATGGTGGGTGAGGGTGAACGGGTGATGGTGGGCGATATGGATGGGGAAGGGATGATGGTGGGTGATGGGGATGGGGGAGGGGAGGTGAGGGTGAGGAGGAGGGGTGATGAAGGGTGAGGGTGAGGGGGGGAGGGGGTGATAGAGGATGAGAGGAGGGAGGAGGGGGTGAGGGAGGGTGAAGGTGAGGGTGAAGGTGAGGGTGAGGGTGAGGGTGAGGGTGAGGGTGAGGGTGAGGGTGAGGGTGAGGGTGAGGGTGAGGTGAGGGTGAGGGTGAGGTGAGGGTGAGGGTGAGGGTGAGGGTGAGGGTGAGGGTGAGGGTGAGGGTGGGGGTGGGGTGAGGGTGATGGTGAGGGTGAGGGTGAGGGTGAAGGTGAGGGTGAGGGTGAAGGTGAGGGTGAGGGTGAAGGTGAGGGTGAGGGTGAAGGTGAGGGTGAGGGTGAAGGTGAGGGCGAGGGTGAAGGTGAGGGTGAGGGTGAAGGTGAGGGTGAGGATGAGGGTGAGGGTGAGGGTGAGGGTGAGGGTGAGGGTGAGGGGGGGAGAGGGGGTCTGTTATTCTCCATCACTCTCTTTTTCCTCTCCCCTTTGTGCTTACTCACCCTCTTCTTCACCCTCACCCTCTTCTTCACCCTCACCCTCTTCTTCACCCCCATCCTCTTCTTCACCCTCACCCTCTTCTAACCATTCCTGTCTTCTCACCCTTACCATTTTCATCATCTTCCTTGTTTACCCTCTTACTCACCCTTGCCCTTACCCTCATTTCTCCACTCCTTCTTATGCTCACTCTCCCCTCCACCTCTTCTTTACCCTCTTCATCGTTTTGCCATTGCTCTCTTCTTCACTGTGATCATCACATTCACTTTCTCCATCTATTTCACTGTTGCCTTATTTTTCATCCTCTTTGTGTTCTTCTTTCACTCTCTCATTTACCTCCCTCATTCACCCTCTTGTTAACCCTTGTTCTAATTCTTTCCATCCTTCTCTTCTTCTTTTCATTTTCATATTTTTAATTTTACCTCTTTGTATTTGTTACCCTCACCTTCATCCTTTCCCTCTTCTTCTCCTTTGCCTTCCTCTTCACCCTCTCCACATTCTTCACCCTTGCCTTCTGCATCCTCTCTGTCTTCTTCCCTTTTGTTCACTCTCACCCTCTCACACTCACACACACACTTCTTCACCCTCTCTGTCTTCTTCACCCTTGCCTTCTTCTTCACTCTTGCCTTTTTCTTCATTTGTCTTTTTCTGACAAGGGCCCCTTCCCACCCTTGCACCCTCATTCTCACTCTTCCCTGTTCACTTTCTTGTTTTCCCTGATTCTCATCCCTCTCTTGCTCTTGCATCTCCTTTCTCTATCATTCACTCCCTTCTTGTTTACTTTCCCCTTTCATTGCCTTCCTCCTCACCTCCTTCTTCACAATCTTGATCACAACCCAGTTTGCTTATAAACTCCTTCTCAGATTTGTGACAAACATGGTAGAACATAGAAGAGGGCACAAGTCATAAGTAGTGCATGTGGATAGGACTAGAGAACAAGGAAGTGGTAATGGTCTCAGTGATAGTTCATGATAAGCACTAGAGATAGCAAGAAGGATTAACCAGTATCATACACATGACATAAGCTAAAACAGTCCATAAGATATGGCATCATAGTCACATGGAAGTTCATCCTCATGTGACCTAATGATCATATAACGGTCATGACAATGGACATGCTCACCAGAAATGTAACAAACAGCCAGTAGCAGCAGCCACTATCTGTATGACCTAATAATATTTCAGGTGGGTGAGGGGGTGTGCACAGGTGGCATGCAGATGGTCTAGTGTAGCCTGGTAGTGTAGAGATGTCACCCAGTGATATAGCTATGCTCCAGAGATATGCACAAGTGCAGGATGGTATGCATAAGTTGTGTTGGAATGTACCAACACTGGGAACCTGACAGGACCAGATCGGGCAAGGGGTCCTGGCTGATGCACCTGCTTTGCACAGGGAGCGAGCAAACCCCCCTAATTTTTTCCATACGGCCTTGGGCTGTTATATTACAGGCAAATCAATTACTCCAAATCATTTCACCATTACCAGACTACTGCTCCAGATCAAATGTGAGCACGCCAAGCCCGACACCACGAGGGCAAGGCAAGTGACTTATACCACATCCACCACCTCAGTTCCGACGTATCCAACCATCCAAACTTCCCAGTTATTCATTTATTGTTTTCACACGGTCTGCAACTATGATTCTTCACCTCACTCAAACCCCCATGATCCCATTTCCACACAACGCATTGATGTGCAGCTTTGTTACCTTATCTTCGTACCACACTCCATATTTACAAATTATGATAACAAAGTAGTATAAAATGTACTACATGTGGACTGTGAATTATCACCCAAGTTGTTCTCAAAACTGTCCAACCACTTGTTGTCTCGAAATCCTCTATCCTATCTAAAAACTCTGCTCCTGCTCTTCTCACCACACATTGCAAAAATGTGACACATGACATCTATTCAGCAAATCGACTCTAAGTTGCCTAGAGATGTGCATGAGGTGAGCTAGGGTGTGCAAAGTAGTCCTTACTGGTGCACATGTCATTCTAAGGTTGTGCAGTTTGTTTGCAGAGGTGAGCAAAGGACTTGAAGTAGTTGAGAGGGTGAGTGAGCACACTGAGGATGTGCAAGCAAGCACACTGAAGTTCAGAGGGATACAACACAATGATATTTTTGGGCTTATACTTTGATGGTTTTATACACTGTAGTCACATTGTTGAACTACATACAAGCAAAGAAGAAACAAACAAAAAGTGAAAGAAGATGCTGTAGAATCGAGTAGATAGGGGAAAGCACTCAGGGGTCAATTATAGATTTGACCACACTTGGACTTGAAACTATATTGTACCATAAGATCTGTAATGGGATTATAGGGGCTGTTTAAAGAAATGGAAAAGAGGAATGGAATTACTGCTGCTGCTGTGTGCATGGCTGTGAAATGCATCTTGTACACTCAAGTTGGCAAGGTTGAGAGTGCTGAAATGCATCATGACCTACACAGCCACTCTGCTGGTGTGAATTCACCTGACTGATGAAGTTGGTGGTGGCAGCATGCATTTATGCAGCACAGTGTAGGGCAGCTGGTTACCATGTTGGGGTGGAGGAGATGGTAAAAGGTTGTGACTGCCATTAGCATGCATGCCACAATATCAATATGAGATGGAAAGAAAAACTCATCTACATGTCACTTTTGTGGACATCATGAGCCAGGGAGTGATGGATACAGTCAGATGGGGGGTGATGTAGGATTTTCTGATAAGGAGGGCGAAGCAGATGGAGAGGGTGGAAAAGAGGAAGAGTGTGATGAAGAGGGTGAGAAGGAAGGCAAGGAAAGTGGAAAGTGAATAAGAAGGGAGTGAACAATGAAAAAAGGGTAAACAAGAGCAAGAGGGGATGAGAACAAGGAAAAGTAAGAAAGTGAACAAGGGAGAGTGAGAATGAGGGGGTGAGGGTGAGAAAGGGAATCAGAAAAAAAAACAAAGAGGATGAAGAAAATGACAAGGGTGAAGAAGAAGACAAGGGTAAAGAGTATAGAGAGGGTGAAGAAGAAGGCAAAGGTGAAGAAGAGGGCAAGGATGAAGTGGATGGAGAGGTCAAAGAAGAAGGTGAGGGTAACAAATACAGAGAGGGTAAAAAGGAAATGCATAAATGAGAAGGAGAAGGAGAAGAGAAGGAGGTGAAGAATAAGAACAAGGAAGAAGAGGGTGAATGAGAGAGGGTGAATGTCACGTTTAACATCGTTTTGTTTCTGACTCCAAAGGATGACGTGGTCTCGGAGGTTTCGGACTGCTTACTATCCGGTTATGACTACGATAGTAAGCACATATTAGTCATGGACACTTACGGGTCGCTGGTACTTGAGATTGCCGGTGTTTCAAGTATTATTAGAACGGACAATTACTCATTACTAGTATAGTCGTAATAGGGTTTGGGTTCTAGCTGCGCTTTATAGCCAGTGTGTAACTGTATATAAGCCTCTCTCTTTAGACCATAGCTCTCCAGCTTGGTCTTCTCGAATTATCACTCTTCTTCGTGTATACTAGTACCCTGGGTACTAAGTGATCGCTATTTGCCTCTCATCCTTGTGGACTCTGTCCCTTGTGATCATCGCCAAGATATCCAATATCTGTGTTGATTTGGTATATCGAACAAGTCGTTACGTATCCTTTTCTTGTCACGCCTCTCCAAGTTGCCTAAGTAAGGCCAGCGTTAGTGATAACGCTACAGTGAACAAGGGAATGGAAGAAGAAAAAGAGGATGAAAAATAAGACAAGGGTGAAATGAATAGAGAAAGTGAAGAAGATGATGACAGTGAAGAAGAGAGCAAAGGCAAAAAGATGAAGAGGGTGAAGAAGAGGTGCAGGAGAGAGTGAGCACAAGAGGGAGAGGAGGAATGAGGGTAAGGGTGAGGGCAGGTAAGAGAGTGAACCAGGGAGATGATAAAAATGAAGAGGGTGAGAAGACAGAAATGTTGAGAAGAAGGTGAGGGTGAAGAAGAGGACAAGGGTGCAGAGGAGGGTGCAGATGAAGAAGAGGGTAAGGGTGAAGAAGAGGATAAGGGTGAAGAAGAGGGTGAGCAAGCACAAGTGAGAGGGGAAAGGGGAGTGATGAAGAATAAGAGAGTCCCCCTCTCCCCCTCTCTATTACCCTTTCTCTTTCTATTTCTGCTCATCATCCTATCATCCCCAATCACTCCCTCCCCCCCTTCCTCTCCCCCTCACCATCTATCACTCCCTCCCCTCTCACCCTCACCCACCCTCCCCTCTCACCCACTTCTTCACCCTCCCCTTCATCACCCCCTCTCCCCCTCCCTGTCACCCACCATCACCCCTCCCCCTCCCTGTCACCCACCATCACCCCCTCCCCCTCCCTGTCACCACCATCACCCACTCCCCCTCCCATCACCCACCATCACCCTCTCCCCTCACCGTCACCATCACTGTCACCCTCCCTCACCCCTCCTCCTCCTCTTACCCATCCTCACCCCCTCCCCTCCCCATCACCCACCGTCACCCCCTCCCCCTCCCCCTCATCTACCATCACCCCCTCCCCCCTCCCCTCCCCCTCATCTACCATCACCCCCTCCCCCCTCCCCTCATCTACCATCACCCCCTCCCCCCTCCCCTCATCTACCATCACCCCCTCCCCCTCCCCTCATCTACCATCACCCCCTCCCCCCTCCCCCTCATCTACCATCACCCCCTCCCCCCTCCCCCTCATCTACCATCACCCCTCCCCCCTCCCCTCCCACTCACCTAGCATCACCCCCTCCCCCCTCCCCCTCACCTAGCATCATCCCCTCCCCCCTCCCCCTCACCTAGCATCACCCCTCCCCCCTCCCCCTCCCCCTCCCCCTCACCTAGCATCACCCCCTCCCCCATCCCCCTCCCCTCACCTAGCATCACCCCCTCCCCCCTCCCCCTCCCCCTCCCCTCACCTAGCATCACCCCCTCCCCCCTCCCCCTCCCCCTCACCTAGCATCACCCCCTCCCCCCTCCCCCTCCCCCTCACCTAGCATCACCCCCTCCCCCCTCCCCCTCCCCCTCCCCCTCACCTAGCATCACCCCCTCCCTCCTCCCCATCACCCATCACCCCCTCCCCCCTCCCCCTCACCTAGCATCACCCCCTCCCCCCTCCCCCTCACCTAGCATCACCCCCTCCCCCCTCCCCATCACCCATCACCACCTCCTCCCCCCTCCCCATCACCCATCACCACCTCCTCCCCCCTCCCCCTCCCCATCACCCATCACAACCTCCTCCCCCCTCCCCCCTCCCCATCACCCATCACCCCCTCCCCCCTCCTTCCTCCCCATCACCCATCACCCCCTCCCCCCTCCTTCCTCCCCATCACCCATCACCCCCTCCCCCCTCCTTCCTCCCCATCACCCATCACCCCCTCCCCCCTCCCCATCACCCATCACCCCTCCCCCCTCCCCATCACCCATCACCCCCTCCCCCCTCCCCATCACCCACCATCACCCCCTCCCCCCTCCCCATCACCCACCATCACCCCCTCCCCCCTCCCCCTCACCCACCGTCACCCTCTCCCCCCTCCCCCTCACCCACCATCACCCCCTCCTCCTTTCCACTCCTCCCTCCCTCTCCCCCTCACCCTCTCTCTCCCCCTCCTCCTCTGTATGCACACAACCATATATTTATTGATTAGTCATGACTTCTACTGTAATATTTGTTCCCCATCCTGTCCCACACCACCCTGCCCCACCCCACCCAGCCTCACCCAGCCCAGCCCAGCCTACCCCGCTCCAGGTCACCTGATACTCAGCTCTAGCCAGCTAAGCTGAGCTTGAGCCAGCTTATTTGGAAGTGGCTCAGCTTGGCTTGTCCCGTTTTGGTTGAGCCATGCTTAGCTGAGCCAAGCCAAGCTGTGGCAACACTTAGTCTTAGAGTGCATAACCAAATTAGGCAATGTGAATGGCAGATCGGTGCAAGTCAGTACACAGTCAATGAAAGTCAAAGCTGACTTGGGGAAAAAATTAGAGAAAATTGACATGACTTGAAGTGCATAAACAAATTAGGCAATATGAATGGCAAGTTAGTATAAGTCAGTACACAGTCAATGAAGGTCAAAGCTGGAGTGGATTACCAAATTATGCAAAGTTGATTGCCAGTCAAGCTACAGTCATTGCAAGTCAAAAGCAGGAGGTCTGAGATAGGGTGGGGAAGGGGCAGAGGCCAGTGAAGGAGATGGGGAAGGGCACATGGGAAAGGGGTGCATGAAAAGGGTTCATAAAAAGGGTGCATGGGGAAGGGGGTGCATGAGAATAGGGCAGGGGTGCATGAGGAAAGGGGTGGGGAAGGTGTGCATGGGGATGTGGTTAGGAGAGGTGGGGAGGTGAGAGAGGGGCACATGGGGATGGGTGTGGGGGGGTGGGGAAGGGAGGCATGGGGGAAGGGAGTGGGAGGGTGGGGAAGGTGTGCATGGGGAAGGGTGTAGTGGGGGTGTGGAAGGGGTGCACAAGGATGGGGATGGGGGTGAGGGAGGGGTGCATGGGGGAGGAAGGGAGGCATGGGGAAGGGAGGGAGGCATGGGGAAGGGAGGCATTGGAAAGGGGGTAGGGGGTTGGGGAAGGGTGCATGAGAATGGGGGTGGGGGGGGGAAGGTGTGCATGAGGAAGAGGGTGGGAGGATGGGGAAGGTGTGCAAGGGGAAGGTGTGCAAGGGGAAGGTGTGCATGAGAAAGGTGTGCATGGGGAAGGTGTGCAAGGGGAAGGTGTGCATGAGAAAGGTGTGCATGGGGAAGAGGTCCACAGGAAAGGGGAGAAGGTGCATGGGGAAGGTTGCATGAGGAAGTGGGGGAGGGATGGGGGAGGGATGCATGAGGAAGTGGGAGGGGGGTGGGAAAGTGTGCATGGGAAGGGGGTGGGGGAGGTTGTTGAGGTTGTTGATGTGGGGAGATCAGAAAGGTGGGGGACATGGGAAAGGAGGTGGGGAAATGGGAAAGGGGGTTGCATGGGGTAGATAGGGAAGAGGGTTCAGCTGATATCACTAAGTGCCAGAGATAGAATACTTCACCTGCTATTTGGTAGTTCAGGACACCTCAGAAAGCTACACAATGGAGCATATATTCTCTCAGAGGACTGGGAACCCAAGTCTGTTACTGTTGTACAGGCTCAGGTGAAGTGTTCAATGTTGGCCAGTTCCTGGAAGAGACAAGTCCATACATGTGGGCATCAATGGGCATATGTCTTCTGAATAGGATTCAGTGTTCTTGGAGCAGGGTAGTGCACATGCTTTCCACCACCACACATGCATGTTTTGTGCTCATTGATCAGTTCAACTGCAGGGGCATCTGTGTCACCAGGTCCATCCTTGGCCATGGGTCTGTCCACAAAACCCATGTACAAAAACAAGAATCTCATTCAGCCTGCAACAGCACTTGGGAAGGAATGGCAACTTATTAACTACTCACATCCAGCATCATCTTCTTTGAAGTCATGGCCATCTATAGTGTGGTATGTGTCCCTTCAACCTCTTCCTCTTGATGGTTGGTTCATATACTCCAGATCATGGGAGTTGTGTGCTCTTCCAAAGTCATCATGACCAAAGAGAGTTTGCTCTACACAAGGGAGACTATTTTACTGGTTTGTGTCTTCTCACCTTATGCCCATGTTGACCACTTCAGACCAACTGTTGATACCAGGCTATGCACTCTCCTGGTGTGGCTGGACCATGAGCCTATGCAACCTTCTCTGTGGAATCTCTGTTGGCATTACAGGCTTAATGGTGGCACTAGCTGATGCTATGGACCCTGGACTGTTCATGAAGGTCCTTATTGTGAAGATGTTTGGGTAGTATTCTGGGTCTGTTTTGTCTTATTGGTGCATGTCCTTAACTTACATAACAACCAGCCATTTCTCTAATATAAATTCCATTGACATATAGTTTGGCTGCCTATTGGCAGTTGGCTACTTTTCCCATCCAGATGAAGACGCTAAGAAAGGAAAGTTACCGGTAATTTGGTTTGTCACGGAAGATTCCTGAATCGAAAACATTCTTTTCGTGCTCAGCTCTGAATATTTAAACTTCCATATTTTAACCATTATGTTATTGTGTTATCACAATCTTAAATAAAATAAAATAAGTTGGGCTTGATCACAAATCACACACAAGTAGTGTTAAGTAGAGTGCATAAAAATGGCGGCTCAGCACTATCTATTTATCCTTCCTCATACAAGTAGTACCTAAGTACTTAAGGCACGCGGATAGAGGGGTGGGATGATGCGGGTACACCGCGCTGCCCCCACACCGCACACTGCCACACTTCCCCGCCTGATGGCAACTTGGTTGCCCCGCCCACATATGTACATACAGGACCCTACAAGTCTCACCCCACCCCTTGCGCATGAATAGGGGTGAGCGGGCCGAGTGTGGGTGGGGTGGAATGACTCAGCCTGGAGGGAGGGACGTGCCCTTCCTGCACTCCCTGGCTTGCGCGCAAAATGGGTGGTGGGTGTCAGGATCCGGCCGTGGAGGGGACGTGTGGGGATGGTGACGCAGTCCAGACAGAGGGAGGGGGTGCGACCAGCAAGGCTTGCAGTCACTTCTGCGCCCCGGCTTGGGCAAGGGAGGGGGGGGGTAGTGCGGACCGAGGGGCAGCGCCATCTCTGCACCCCTGCTTGCCTCCTGCCCCCGCCTTGCGCGCATAAAGGGAAAGGCACAAGAAGGGGGTGCGGTCTGGCATAGTGTGACGAGACCAGGAGGAGGGGCGCTTCCCCTCCTGCACACGCAAACCAGGGGAGGGGGGGGGGCCACCCTCCGCACTGGTGGGATGGCGCGCAGACAGTGCCCACTGTGTTCGCGAGCCCATTCGCGTGTCATCACCTTGGCAAAGGGAAAAGGGGGTGGTGATGGAGAGTGCGCAGCGGGGACATGGCAAAGGACGTGGCGAGGGACATGGCAAGGGGAAAGGGGCACGGTAGGGGGGGATGCCATGGCAAAGCGAGAGGCGCATGGTGGAGGCCGGGAGGAGGTAGACATCTCTCGTTGCTCTCTCGGAAGGGAGGCGCAGGCAAAGGGAGGCCCAAGAGAGGAGGTGGGGGAGCCTCCAAGTGTCGCTCCGTGCTCATCCTCGGCGACCCTCAGCTCAATCATGTGCGCGCGTTCCTTCCAGGGGCGGGTTCCTATCTCGACGCGTGCTTCACCAGTGGCGGAGCGCTCAGCAGTCAGACACATACCCTCTCGACGTGATATGGCACGTACATCTGAGTTGTCTGCACCTCATGTGTAGATAGTGGCTATGCGAGAGGTTTTTCAATTTGTACGACGACATGCAAGGGTGGTGGAGGGCCAGATGCATGTCAGTGCTACGGACGCCTGGTGAGAGGGAGTAATGCGGCGGCAAGGGAAAAGCAACGCCTCGAAGGATTCGAGACGGCTGTATTTCCAAAGAGGGTCATGCGTGTGTCGCCCGCCTTGAAGTCACTGGTGAATTTGACAATATGGTGAGGAGCCCAACGTTGTGAATATCCCATATCACGTACAGCGATGAAAAAGTACCACTACCATGCGCTCTGCTCCCGAGTCCCAGGTCCAGTATGTGCTTGGCTTGGCTACCTTGTTGTTCACAGGAGTCGGGTGGAATTTTGATGTTGGTGTGGGGGTGTCGGCATGGAGGGGTCGGTGTGGAGGGGAGAACTGTGACGGGGCGCATTAACGCAAACGCGTTTCCCCTTCCCAGCCACAAATCGCGTGTGGTCATGTGTGTTAAATTATAATAATAATTTACCCTGTATTATTATTATTTCGTAGAATATATATACTTAAACACTTTAAATGTAAAGTTCATGTATTTCGATCTCAGCCTCGCTTATGCATTGCCTTTTACAGAATTGCCTTTTTTGTCTTGGCTATCTGGATGGGAAAAAACAAAGACTCCTATTGGCAAAGCTTTGGAGTTCAAGGCTGCTGACATCACTGAGACTGCAGTAGCTGCTGTCACATCAGTCTGCTTCTAAGGCAAAATATGGTTTCAATGTTATGCAAAGCTGTGTGCAGTACCATACCCACCAGCCCCATATTCATCTCTCCTACCAGTGATTGGAACTAGGAGGGCTTGAACCATTCAGTGCAAACCCACCAAACAGAATGGGTCTCCTTTTTCTATGTAGCTCTTCTTCCACAATGTGCTGCATCATCAAGACGGCTAGACTTGTGCTAGAAGTTGGTGCACCTTCTTGATGTATCTCCCCAAGTGTGAACATGATACCAGCCCCATGTCACTCAGCTTCTGTCCTCAAGTAAGTTCATTATCCTTATCCCTGTCTGCTGATGAATTGCCAGTGACAATGGCTAGAAATGCTAGATAGTTACACTTTAGTGCAAGATATGTTGTAGTAACATTGGTAATTTTGTGAGGTGACTTGGTAAACATGGTGTCATAGTACCTGTAAGTATGGCTAAAGTATTGTTGTAAAAAACTTGCTACAACCTGTGCTCAGGTTCTGGTTGGGGCTTGGGTGGAGAAACCAGGATGTGTACCCATACCTGAGTGACCCTTGCACCCAACCTCTGCAAGTTGCAGAAACCCAATCACTACCTGAAACAGTGACACCTGCCCTTCCTGTTCCTCTTGCCCTCTCATCCCACCCCTCTCTTTCTCTGTTCTTCCCACTCCTCTCTCCCCTGTTCTCTCCATGCTCCTCTTGCCCAATCTTCCCACTTTTCTCATGCACACCCTCCTCTTGCCCCACCTTCCTCATGGCCCACATCTTGCACCTGCCCTCATGTCATGCCTTCCCTTGGTCTGCCTCTTCCTGGCCACCCAATCCCCTGCATTGACATTGTTGGCCATGACACTCTTATAACAAGTTGCCCCAAGTTGAAGCCACTCCAATTCAATCAAAGTGAAGCTTATGCTAACATTTGCCATTTGAATAACTCAGTGATGGCTGCTCTAATCACTTAAAGTAGACTGAGGGTCCAGTAGAATTTAAGAAGGTATACCCACCCAAATATTTCCACATTTCTGTCTATTTTATTTGAAATTTGGAAAAGATTTTGGTTTAGAGTGACCCCAAACTACATAAAGGTGGAATAATTCAGGAAAATATAATTATGTAGCTTAACATTGGCAGAACACCCCCTATGTATTGGTGTCATTTGTCTGTCCAAATATATTCACATTTTTATCTATTTTATTTCATGAGTTATGATGAACTCTTTGTTCACTCACCTGAGAATTGACTTAGACAAAAAATTGTGTGTTTGGTTGGCATTGCAGAGGCTTAATATTGTGGCATGGGATGACATGCCACTTGCTGCCAACAGAATTCAAACTTCACCCAATGTTCTTCCTGAACCTTTCTTCCTTAACCTTCTCACTCCTCCCCTCCTCACCTTCCAGTGTGCCAAAGAACATATCCTGCCACAAGGACGACTACTTTCTGAGACCCTCAGTGGTCTCCCTGTCTGCCCCATCATGACACATCATTGTTGCCATCACCATGGTCAAAGTCCTGGCCCCACAGTTTGTTCATTTCTTTTTTTGTTTTCCCTTTCTTTCCTGACCATCCCAATTTGACCACACCACAGATCACATCCCTCTACCCACCTCATTGGCTAGGCCACTTTGCCATTCCTTTCTGGCTGGCTGCACAAACTCATACATTATTTTTTCTCTTTCTTTTTTTTCTGTTCTTTGCTGACCAGTTTGAACTGACTGCAGCACATATCACTGTGCCATGCCATGCCCACACCCACATCACATGACCCTTTCATGCCACAAGTACCTATCAAACCAACCAAGATGAGTATTTCTTTTTGCCTTATTTTGCATTCTCATCGCAACCCTTGCAGGATATGGGCAGCTGCAATCTTGCCACCACCCTTGCCACCTCATGAATGCTGCAGTACCAGCAATGATGGTACACAATGAGTGTGGCCATCGACCACAACATGCCACAATGACACTGCAACCACCCACCAACCACATCCATCACTGTGATGCTTGGAAACAGGCTGAGCATGCACATGGCATGCACTCTCTCAGTGCTGCCAACTGCCATGGTAGAGGTTCCACTGGGCTGTGCAAGTGTGGCAGCACACTAATCCCTATGGGAGGGAGTGGTAAAGTGATTGTGAGTGATGGAAGGGGGCACTTTGGGGGTGGGGGCAGGAGCAGGGTGGGGTGGAGCAGGACCAGGTGGGGCGGTAGGGTCATTTTTAGTATTAGTAATATTTTTTATGTTTTTATTTATAATAATGATTATTATTATCCATAACTCTAGTGTGACTGTGACTTGACTATGACCTGACTTCCTTTTGACTTTTTTTGAACTTTTTCAATGACTTTTCTGTGACTCCTCCGTGACTTGATCTTAACTCTCACCTGATTATAGTTGTCTTGTGTCTGACTATTCTTTGACTATTATCTGACTATTATCTGACTTTGTATGACTTTTACTTGACTTGTACATGACTTGTGTGTGACTTAATTATGACCTTTACTTGACTTATATATGACTTCCATATGACTTTTCTTTGACTAAAGCCTGACTTTTGTAGTCACAAAAACCTGCATTTTAGTCAAGGAAAAGTCAATGCCTTTTGATGACTTTTAGATGACTTTCCTTTGACCAAAACCTGACTTTGTAGTCAAAAGTTAGTCAAAAAAACCTGCATTTCAGTCAAGAAAAGTTGATGACTTTTACAGGACTTTTGGTGGACTTTCTCCTGACTTTCCTTTTTACTGTGAATGACTGTTGTTCCCCTTTGGTCAGGGATCTACAGGAAAGATTGTTTGATCTTCCAAGAGGGAGATACAAATATGTTATTGAGTCATAAGTATTCTTATTGCTTCAGCATATTGAAGAGATGGCTCAAATCCTTGCTTTCACCATATATTGAAATCTATATGGCTTGAGGTGAAGCAGAATTGGCATACCAATCACCTCATGTACAGTTGTCAACATGCTCCTGTATTACAAATCCTGCCAGGAGCTCAGACTCAATGGCTCCAACCTGGCCCAGAAGTGATGCAAGGAAATTCTTATGAGATGCCCAGAAATGAATGCTGACTCCATTTAGGCACAAGGGGATGACTGTTATCCCATTCAATTGGCAATGAAGCCATCATGTACCTATTCTGTAAAGCTTAACAAACCTTCTGGTAACTGTCTGGACTGGCCCAAGGTCCTGCTGTGCAAGCACATTGCCTCTGTTGCTCACTTATTTAGATGTGGTGATCAGCTGGACCAGCTGCTTGCATAAGTAGATAGTGACCCTGCCCCTTTGGAGCGCTTGGAGAAGCCTATCACACTTCAGACAGATCTTCAGATGCATGCAGTGATGCTACAGCAGAAATTTAGAAAATGTAATTAATGTTTCACAGGAGTTCCTAAGTGATGGCATGCCTCATCTCCATGCAGCATTTAGAACATACACATGGTTGAGGCACATCTGTCCATGGTTGTGTGGAGCTCCCATTCTTTGGAAAGTCCACTTTCATATGAAGAACAAATCCCCTCCAACAAACACTCATGGACCAGGACAGCCCAGCAAATGGGGAGTGCTGCAACTGATCTCCTGAAAACACAGTGCATTTGGGAGCTAAATTGAAAGCAGCTGTGCTTGCAAAATCTGGACCCATATAGCAGCAGGCTCAACTCAAGCAGAAATACACCACCAGACATGCAATCTGCTGCCCAGAATGCAGATGCAGGTGCACACACCATGGCAGAGCCTGCACTCTCACAGCCATTCAAATGTGGCTGCAAGCACCTGGGCTTTCCAGCCCCATCCATCCCCCATTCTGCCTTCTACCCCCAACCACCCCCTCTTTGGCTCCTCCCCCACCCAATCTTGCTTCGTCCAGCACAGCCTACCACACACACTGGGGCCTCTTCCTATGCCACCATTGCTGCCACCTCTGTCCTGGCAGGTCCCTCTCAGGGATTTGGAGTACACTGCATGGGTTCTGTGTGGTATCCCATGCCCACTGCTTACCCCTCAGAAATGTACATGCATGTTCTGTATGCCTACTGGCCTTATGGCCCTATGGCCATTTCCACTCTCCGCCCTCCCTCCCCCTCTTAGTTGTAGTATTAGCTACCTAAGAAATAACATTGTACTTTGTCATCCTTCTGAAGAGATTTGTGTGCATTTTCAAGATGTAATTCTTCTGTTGTTAGTTGCATCTTATCAATACAGTACATGTATTGACAATGTGACATTGACCCATCACCCACACACATACTTCCAACATTCCTCCACACTCATTGGTCTCATGCTTAGTCTCCCTCCCTCCCTCTACTCTAACCCAGTCCCCCTTCCTCCCCATCAGGGAAAACCGCCTGCACTAGTGAGGATAAACCCTGACTTAATTATTGGTAACACAATAAGACACAATAGTGAATTAATATCCCCAAACTAAGAGTAGTAACACCACAACACCTTTGAATGGCAATAAAGTATCATCATTAACTACGAAAATATCATGTAATTATTGCAATTGCTGAAGGGATTTATGTAAAAGTGTTACACTGCTCCAGAACTGTAAATGTACACCACTCCTTTGTATGCTCAGTGAAAATGGGAAATAAGTGTACACTATGAAGAATAGATTTTATAGGTGTGCAATTTGATGGCCTGCATACAAGTCAGTGTGGTGAATACTATATCTCAGCAAATCTCATTGTCAGTACCATGTGCACTGGCATCTTGATCTTTCCTGCAGACAAGGACTGTATCAAACTGAGAAGATATGGGGTGCCCACATGTGTCCTTTTGTTCCAGCCAAATTTGAATGGAGTCCACTATTTCTGAACCATTGGAGGTTGAAACTTTTATCTTGTGGTACACCAGCACAGAATGGAAAGGAATGTGTTTGTCAGCAGCAAGGTTAGATAGTATCACCTCAGACATTGTGGGGTGGTTGGTCTGAGCTACAAAGTCAGCCAGTATGTCTTGGAAGTCAATGGCACCATAATTATGGGCCAGGTCATCAAAAGAGACAGCTTTGAGTGATGGGTGTTTAGCCATCTTCAGAATTCATGCACCAGGCTGCAGCAGCCCAATCAGCTTTGCAGAAGGCATGTTTGTTGCGCTGCAACCAGCCAGCAATGAAGGTTTATGGAGTCTCACCTTGTGAAGGTTAAGAGATTAGATAGAGTGTGTGTAGAGTGGTAGCTCAAGTGTTGCATAGAGTGAATGACTTGTATATTCAGAGGGGCTCTACTCCCCTATATATAGGAAACCTGGTCCCTATGGTCACACCATTTCTGTTACATGATAAGTGATGAGTAAAGGTGTCCACAATATTGTGTTTTCAGTGATGCCTGATGTGAAACACCCCAGAACTCTTCAGTATCACTGCATGTGATATGAGTTGTGCCCTCCAGATTGGAGTTTGCACCTACTTTGTGTGTAACAAAGTACCCTAATATGGTAATTATATGTATGTATAGTACCTGTAATGTTGTAACTGCTATAGATAAGATACTTATCTACTTATTACATTTCAACAATGTTAACCTGTTTGGAATCCACCATTTGACAAAATCTGTGTGATCTTCTACCTTCTCACAGTGTTCCACCCAACTGGTCATCTGACTGCCAGTGTCCTTGCAATTAGATGCACAAAAAGTACCTTTTGCAAGCAAGCCATGCAGCCATTCTGTCTGCTCTGTATTATAACCATCAGTGGTGCCAAAAAGACATATTGACAGTGCATAATGGATCATGCTGTGGATTTTTGGTAAGTTGAAAATAAGGCCCAGGATAAGCTGTGAAATGTACTTGTGCTCCTTGCCCATTATGTGACTGAGACCAGAGATACCCTTGGCAAAGATGTGAATGTGGTGATTTGGTGGTATGCACCAACATTGCATGCTGATTTCTGCAGATCCAAAGGCTGCAGTTAGCCCAACATCTAAATGTTTGAGCACACCTTGCAGTAACTGGTGCAGAATGTTGGGCATGATGGAAAGAAAGATGTTGGCCAAGGGAAGTGTCTCCCAGAATGGGTGGTAAACTGGCTTCTGGCCTGCCTCATGACATGCCAAGTGAGAGACATGTGCATTTCCATCAACCAAGTTGAATATGTCCCTGATGTTGTCATAATTATGGGGGGGAACCTGTTGGGTGAACCAAGCTTGTCAGGCAGCACAAGACATTTTGGGCAATGCCCATTGTACATGCAAGTTACCAATACTTGCTCCAGGTAGTCACCAACAAATAGTGTGGAAATTGGATGGCACCAGCACACAACACCATCCCCACTCATCATTTCAAGGCCATTTTCACCTTAAGTTGTGATCAGTTCTAATATAACTTGCATACAGGAGTGGTAAAGGTTCCCAAGTGTGTGACAGCAACCTGTCACACCAATAAGTAGTTGGGTGTGGTGTGATGGCTTTCAGTGGATGTCCTTAGGGATGGTGATGTATACAGGGTATGCAGTCATTTCTCAGAAAAGCATTAACTGGGTCTTGTCTGAGGAAATGATGACTGGAACAACTGTGGCACCAAGTTGCTTCACTTTGAGACTTGTCTGTGCCAATACTTACATAGTTAGTTTCAATCCTATTTGAGAATGGAGCTACACACCTGGACTGTCCACCACCAATCTGTGGTGTTCATCTTGCTATCCACGCTGTCTGTGTGCTCATGATCTGTATAATGCCACTCTGGTGTGACAATCAAATCCTTGTGAATCCAGGGTCACCATAGAGAGAACAAATGCAGGTTAGTACATCATGGAAATAAAAATTGAGTGTCTCTCCTCCAATGATAAAGCTTTAGCACTTGGAGGACAGGTCCTAGGCAACATGTCAATAAATTTCAGCTCTTTTGTGGAGCCTTACAACAGTCTGAGCTTGTCAACAACCTTTGGGAATATGTGCAACACAAATCAGGTTAGTTGAAGTGTGCATACCTCTGCAATAGCAAGCAGTTCTTTCAGTGCTGAGGACATTGGCCCACATATCTTGGCCCAATGCACAAGCTCCCAGTCCCACTGGGAGCAGAAAGGAGACCAGAGTGACACTCCAAACATCTCTTGAGATGTCTGAAATTGTGTGAAGCCTTGAGGTCCACCAGCAACTGGGGTGCCTGGTTCACCATGTTGAAAGTGTTCAATTACCAATGGAGCTACAGCCTCTGAGCTCTTGGCATAACCTTGAGGAGGATGCACTTGCAGCAGTGGCTCTATGGGTGGCAGTGGCTCTATGGGTGGCAGTGGCTCTATGGGTGGCAGTGCTGGCAGTACCCTGAACTGTGCCTCAATGGGGTGTTCTTAATTGGTGTTGATAGTAATGGAGTTATAGTTTACCAATAATTTGAATAGATCAGTGTCAGTGGTGTCAGTGGTATGTGTGGTGTCAGCAGCCATGGCAGTGTTCAAAGCTTCAGCACTGTCAGTCATGCATTCACCATTTGTGGCTTGAGTTGTATCATATAGTGTATTGCTGGATTCTTGAGGGAATGAGATGACTTGGATATCTGCATTTGCAGTGAAATCTATGCCAGCACCCTCAAGTTAGATGTAGTGCTCACCATTCAACCCATCTGCTTGGTCCATTTCCCAATTGTCCCATGATCCTGAAGTTGACATGTGTCCTTTAGCAGAGATTGACTGAAATGCTGCCTTTGTTTTCACCACCATATGTGCAGCATGACAGATGGCATTCTTCATGAGATGTTGTGAAAATCTGCATGGAGTGTAAACTTTGTTGCATCTACAACAATGGAAATGAATATGGAGTGTATCCATTGTGGGTAAGTGTTGAAGAGGGGGGAAATGTAAAGAGGGTGCAGAGGGATGATTGACTGGTGAGGAGTGGTGAAAGGCACTTTTATCAGCAGCTATTTTTTAGTATAAAAAGACCACATACCTTTCAGTGTTTCTCCAATATGATCTGGTCATTACTGCTCCTTCTTATTGTTCTTCCCACTTACCATTCTTTTGTCTTCAATACATCTTTTTCAATGGCACCACACACCCAAAGGTCTCACACAAATGGAGACACAACTAGTGCCCAAGGTGTGGGAAACAAAAATGAAGTCTTATTAAAAAATTCTGCCTTCTCCAATCAAAGTACTTGAGCCAAGTCCCAGCTCAAAGGGTGCTCCCAGAGACACTAGTCCAATCCTGCAACAAGTCCTGAACTGTGTTGTGTTAGACATGAGCTAACAGTGATAAACAAATGGCAAATGCACCTTTAGATAAGTCAAAGACTTGGGTGATGCCCATGCCTCTTTCTCCTCAGCCATGCAGGGTAATCCTATGAAGAGGGCTCAGACTACTGGTAAGTTGCTAATATGGCTAATAAGAACTGTGCATGCTTAGCATGACCTTAGAACCTGTCTGTAGCTATCCAATGTCTCTTGTCATACCCAGTGAATATTGTGAAAGTTATCCATTTCTCAGGGAAGATGATGAGCTGAAGAACCAGCAGCATACACTGGATGGAAATTCAAATTTTACCATTGACAAAATTTAAGCATATTCCATAACAAAAGGTATTTTTTATGCACCTTTTTCTGTCATTAAAAATGTTAATAAGGTGATTAATATTGTCAATTTGATTTTGAAACAAAATATGTTAACAGCACAGATTTTATTTTGTGATCATTTTGTTACCATTAAACCTTGACTTCCCCCAAAACACTGACATTATTATGGAAAAGGAAATCAACATTCTTAACATCTTGTGCTTTAAAATTGTGTTAACAATATTTAATGTCCTTATTAACATTTCACATGATGAGAAATAGTAGATAAAAAATGCCTTTTATTATGAAATATGCCTAAATTTTGTCAAAGGTAAAAGGCAGTTTTCCATCCAGTGATAGAGATGATAGTGTTGATAAGGGCAAGGGCAAACAAGTCCAAGCCAAGTTTAGATGCAGTGAGTTGTTTGGTTGTATTTATATTTGTTGTGTCCTCTCAACATGTCACAACTCAACAACAAAATTTTTTAGCTTGGTCTTTCTACCCTCTGGACATGGTGACAACAATCATCCTCTTGCCCAACTTCAAAGCAGAAGCCATGATTTCCATGCTCCTAAGGTGAACAACAACAGCTATGTGACTGACACAGATTTTTCAGATGACAACAGCTCTATTGATGTTGCTGTGAGACTCCCTACCAAATTTTCAGAGTCCTTGGAAATTGAGGTGAGCTAACATCATTTTTCATGGACTAGTCAATAGCTGCTCTCACAGAGGCCCTTCATGGGTGGCATCAGGCAGTTCCAAGCCAGTCAAGCATGTCAGCCAGAGCTTCTCTGCATCCTTCAATGACCTTCTTCCTCATGTGAAGAGAACTGAGACTTGACCCAGCAAGTGCCCACTGCCAGGCTCCCAGGTGAGTATCTCACACTATTTCTCTGCTCATGATACTGACCCAGACTCAAGTTGTTCCAACCCAAGACCTGAGTGTGAACCTCAGTGCTCTCACCTCAGTCTGAGTGGCCTCTTGACAGCAAACTTGTATATCTGTCAGGTGCAAACAAACTTATGCTGACCAGCCAGCATCCAAATGTCCATGCCATCATACAAGAAGCAATTAAGAATATCCAGGAAGCATTGTTGTTCAACAATGCTTTCCCAGATGTCTGTTTTTCCATTGGTGTCATGTCCTTGCAGAGACCTGAGTTACTCAACATGAGTCCAAGATTAAAGTTCAGGGGTTCAAGGATACAAGGTTGCAGAGATATAAGGACACAAGTGTGGGGCAGGGTGGTGTGGGGCAGGATGGGAAGAAATATTACAGTAGAAGTCGGACTAATCAATAAATATGTGTTTGTGTGCATACAGAGGAGGAGGGGAGACCAAGGGTGAGGGGGAGAGGGAGGGAGGAGAGGGAGGGGGAGGTGGTGATGGAGGATGAGGGAGTGGAAGGGGGGAGGGGGTGTGGTGGGGAGGGGGAGGGGGTGATGGTGGGTGAGGGAGGGGTGATGGCAGGTGGAGGGGGGAGGAAGACCAAGTGGAGACCAACAGAGACCACAGAGAGGGAGGGAGGGAGGGAGACTGAGTGAGAGAGGGAGAGGGGGGGAGACCAAGCAAGAGAGAGAGGGGGAGACCAAGCAAGAGAGTGAGGGGAGACAAGCAAGAGAGAGAGGGGGAGACCAAGCAAGAGAGAGAGGGGGAGGGAGGGAAGGAAGGAGACTGAGAGAGAGGGGGGGAGACCAAGCAAGAGAGGAGGGGGAGACCAAGCAAGAGAGAGAGGGGGAGACCAAGCAAGAGAGAGAGGGGGAGACCAAGCAAGAGAGAGAGGGGGAGACCAAGCAAGAGAGAGAGGGGGAGACCAAGCAAGAGAGAGAGGGGAGACCAAGCAAGAGAGAGAGGGGGAGACAGCAAGAGAGAGAGGGGGAGACCAAGAAGAGAGGGGGGGGGAGACAAGCAAGAGAGAGGAGGGGAGACCAAGCCAGAGAGGAGAGGAGGGAGACTGAGCAA
>WITN01001246.1:0-21990 GCA_015025155.1 Lactarius quietus
AAGATGTCCATGAGGACAGAGCTATAGGTCTCGCCATCTAGAGCTATGCTAGTTTTTCACTAGGGACTAATCATAAGGGATGCTTGTCAGAGAGGAGCCAACAGCGAATTCTTAGAAGTGTGGACAGGATCAACTCCTAGAACAACACAACTAATCGTCTGTGGAGTCTCTGAACCAGGCTATTAAGAGCCTTCAAGCATAAGTAGTGCAACAGTGAGACGTCCTATGCAGTGAATCCTGCACAAAGGTGGCAAATGCTTCCACTAGGAGAGGTCTGTTGTAGCGTTATCACCTAACGCTGGCCTGACTTAGGCGACTTGTGAAGGTGTGACAAGAAGAAAACACGTAACGACTTGTTGATACACCAAATCAAAGATATTGGGTATTCGAGAGTAATCACAAGGGACAATGTCCACAAGGATGAAGAGCGTAGAGCGATCACTTAGTACCTGAGGTACTAGTATACGAGAAAAGGTGATGATTTGAGAAGACCAAGCTGAAGAGCCTTGGTCTTGATACTACAGCTTATATACAGTTACTCGCTGGCTTTAAAGCGCAGCTGGAATCCAAACCCTAGTACAGCTATACTAGTAATGAGTAAGTGTCCGTTCTAATAATACCTGAAACACTGGTAATCCCAAACACCGGCGACGTGTAAGTGTCCATGACTAATATATGCTTACTATCATAGTCATAACCAACTAGTAAGCAGTCCGAAACTCCGGAAGCCTCGTCATCCTTTGAAGTCAGCAACAAAACGATGTCAACGTGACATCTGTGCAACTACTATGTAAATACTATAGTAGCAAGGCCTAGTTGTACCAGACGACTGCACACAGTGGGTTTGACTATTAACCACTGGCAGATGCCTTGAAGGGACCCAGGTATTAACTGAGTATCCCCCAACCATTAACCAAGCCTATAGCTGCAAGGGTCTTCCCCTATTGGCCTAAAACTGGACAATGCCAGAAGATAAAGTAAGACGTCTATATAGTGTGCACTGGAGGATCTTCAGGACGCTTCAGCTCACTTAAGAGCTCCCTCACGCCTGCTGATAGAACCCTATACAGGGCTAGCCAAAGTGACAGACTACTAGGGGTATAGCCCTTTTCGCCTCGGGTGTAGGGAGTGCTGAATTAAGAAATACATGCTCACTGAATGGGAAAAGACGATGTCAGTGAAGGTGACAAGTCAAAGTGAGCAAAGGCACAGAGTGTAGATCTGGGGTAAAGTAGACAGTCAGTTAGGATGCAGGGCCCATAACCTGTTGCGCAGATAGCAACTGACATCTTAGGAGTTAGCACAAAAGCTATAAAGCAAACAGTTACTTCAGAGGTTGAAGAAACTCTATATTACAATAGTAACACAACTATAAAGCAAACAGTTCTATACTAGAGTGTGAGCAAAGGTGTAAGAGAGTAAAGTAAAGTGGGGACTTACACTTCAGACGTTGAAGAAACTCTGAAGTGTAAGAGCATAAACAGAGACCCTTATATACTACTCAGGGTGGTCTGTGTGCACATGGTCCGTGCACCCCAATACAGCACGTGCATGTATCTGTAATTGTAACACAAGTACAACTATTGGTTGGAAATCAAATAGAGCACTGTACTGCCACGTCAGCTGATCTAAATACAGCTACTACCGGTATCTTGATAATAAAGAACAAAGGAACTACTATACATGGAACAAAGACAATAAAGATATCTTAAAATAGTCCATTCCCATAAGGGGATCAAGATAGATACTGCTAGTGACAGGATGACTCAATCATCCTTACAACACAGGAATCTGGATAACCGGTCTGTGTCAACACGCATCACTGTTGAAGGCTGCTGGTGTCCCCAGCTATACCCCTAGGTGACCTCACAGCCAGGGGTTTGACATATTTTGTCGCCGCCTGTTCCTTTGAAATTATCAGTGGAACCTCAATTTCTGTAAGCCCTTTCTCATTACCTGTGTATAAATGCTAATATCATTCAGGAGCCTGACAAGGCGTAAGCTCCTCAGAAAGTACATCTCTCATTCTGGATTACCCAACTGAAACGTGGCATGAGGTGACTTCAAGGGCTCAAAGAAAGGACAAAAGAGATGGAGAAGGGTACAGTATGACACTGCTGCCATTGGCACCATGTACTCTTTTATGGACCAAATTGGTATACCTATTCTAATATGCCTGATGGCACAGTGTTAGATGCCCAAAGTATCCTGCCATCAGCTCCTAGCAACTGAGGTTTGTCTGGAGGCTAACATGGACAAGGGTTTAAGGACCGTCCTTGTTCTCAAGTTCAGCAACAAGGCAACATTCCTGTGTCGCAACAATCACAACAGCCTCCCCCATGGGTCCCACTCCATTCGCCCAACCTCCTTGCCATTTGTCACCAGAGGTCAGCCACCCATGGGTTTGCTCAACTTGCTCCTCCAGCGCCATCTGTCACCATAGGTAGATCTTGTTCACCTCCCAGCACCTCTTTCCTACCTGTACACCAAAAGAAACAGTCTCAAATGCAGGCCCATGGTACGCCGATGTCAATTGAGCTGCTCCTCCTGCACCATCTGTCGTCAAAACACCTCTATTCCAATGGTCCCTACTTCATTTATGTTCGCTTACCCCCCCTCCCCTTGACATTCTTTATCTTAGGTAGTGCTTTGATAATTGGAATGGTGAGTTCTCTTGGGCATACACAATCTCTGCCCTGCAACAAGTTGCATCATCACATTTGTCACGTGCGATGTATCACATGATCACGACTCAAAATGAGGTGCGATATTGCCCACTGAGTCCTAATATCGCAATATTGTGTGTGCACACAGGGATAGAGGTGAGTGGAGAATTCTGGCACATGCTATAAAACTAATTCTACCATATTTTAGCTTTTTTCCAGCCTGGTGCAACTTAATCGCAAGGGAAGGCAATGTGAAGCGGTTCCACCACCTGGTCGAAACACCTTCTGTGCATGAAGACAAGCACCCACACGTCCACCACCACCTCCATCCAAGCACCTAGGAGACACAGCTAGGAAAGGTGAGTAACAATTCACATTGTGAAATGAAGTGGTACTCACCTGGTTCTCCAGCGGCCTTAGCCACTCCTCTCAATTACCCAAGGCGTACAAGGTAGCTGAGGAATTCAAAAAACATCTAGAGTCAAGTAAGTTATCAACTTACTTGTCTAGAGCATGAATGACTTACGTTGTGTGATGCGGGGTAGGTGGGTAGGATTAGGGTTGGTGATTAAAGAGGAGCGCGGGAAAGTTGGGCGCCGCATCGGGCCACATTCTTGCTTGTCATGCTGGTGCCAGCTTAGTCAGCTGGCTCTGCTACCATGACCCAATGGCGACTGCAAACACGGGCCGATGGCACCAAATGCAATGACGAACAGCACGGACAATTGCAATGATGACAATGAGGTTTACAACAGTGCAGCATTCAACGACGCAACAGCGATGTCGCGGCGTACAATGACATGGCCTACAGTGATGTGGCAGCGATGACAATGGCTTAGACAGTGTGTAGATATATTATAGTACGTAAGTTGTCTGAAATAAAGTGTTGCAACTTCATGCTACTTGGTCTGACTTTGTGCTACTTGGTCTAACTTTGTGCTACTGGTCTGCATAGTTTCCTTAGAGTTCCTGCTGTTACTTGACCGCCCTTGAACTTTTGTTGGCCAAGGATCAAAAAATATATTATTCTGCTGCTTAATCTACTTAGTTCTAATTTAGTTCCTTGAGCATACCTTAATTTACTTTATTTCCAAATCGAGAAGCCAAAGGAAAATCCAGTAATGTGATCATTTGCTGATGCAAGCACTTTCCTGCCCAGTTCTCTGCTGAGTAGTTACATGCCAAATGCTGAGTCACTACCAGTCTTTGCCCAATCACAAAGATCTCACGCTCAGGCACGTTACGTACAAAATCTCGGCCACACATTTTCAAACTCTGTATTTCTTTTGTAAAATACTCTATCTCATATTAAAAATAAAATAATTTGTGAAAATAACAAATAAAGAAAAATAATGTGTAAACAACGTGTGTTTGTGTATCAACATAAACACATCCTCTCTCCCCTCCTCCACACACCCTTTCCACATGTGTCGTCTGCACTGCTCCCCCTCATGGCTGCGTGGCCACCCCCCCTCTCACAGGCGTAGCACCCACCCCTGCCTCCTCCCTTGCGCCCCAACCGTGTGCCCTCATCTGCTGTGTTCCCTATTGAGCACGCGTGCAGAGAGTGGGGGCACGTTCTCCCCCCCCCCCTTCCGAGCAAAAGGGAAAGGTCCCCCTGTCCTGCCACGCCCCGTCCTACCCCCCGCGCCCATCTTACCCCCCTCCCACCATATTGGTGCCCCCTCCCCCGGTTTCCATGTACCCTGCATCTGCCACATGCGCAAAATGGGGGGCTTGGAAGCCGGGCAGTGTGCGTACATGAGCCAGGGAGAGGGGTGTACACTTTGCACCCACGCCCCCTAGAAGAAGGCAGGGGTGGCAAGCTGGCCCCCTGGTGACCCTGCGCGCAAGGGTTGTGCACAGAGCCTGGCACGCACAGGGGGGGGGGAGGGGGGTGTGTCCCCCCCCCCTGCATGTGCCAGGCTCTGTGCATAACCCCTTGCACGTGGGGTCACACAATTCCTCTCCTGGGCCCTCCTCCCTCTGCCCTCCTCACACTGTCACAACCCCCTCTCCACGTCCCCCGTGCGTACCCCGTCCCCATTGCATTCCGGGGGCGCAACAGGATGACACGCCCCCCCACGCCCTATGCGCACCACCCCCACCCCTCCTTTGCACACAAGGCGGGGGTGTAGGAGGGCGCCCTCCCCTCCCCTCCCCCCCCTTCGCACAAGGGGGGGCAGTGTGCCCCGCTTGTATGCCCCCTTTGCATGCAGGCTGGAGGCGATGGTCTGCATGCGCCCAGTCCCTTTGCCTGGCACGCACGCATCCAGGAGCAGGCGTGAGCGCAACATGGTGGCATGCGCAACCTGGGTATGGGAACAGGGTGGGGCAGGGTGGGGCAGCAGGGTATGTAACCCAGGTGTGAGAGTGGGCAGCAGGCAGGGCTGCATGCAACCCAGGTGCATGGGCGGTGCACAACCCGGCATGCGCGAACACGGAGCGGCAGGGCGCACCACAGCGGGGATGCGGGGGATGGGCTCCCCCCCTCTTCAGTCTCAACTTAGACAAAAAAAAAAAGTACATAGTTTATGTAATTTTCATTAGTTAATAAACATACTTTCATATTTTTTATTCAAAAATGTGTGTTTATACGGAGTTTGAACTTTGTGGCCGGTTATAACTTAGCCGGTACTTACCAGGGCCATGAGATCTTTGCGTTTAGGACACAACTGTCACTACCATTACCATACCACTGGATAGATGCTGTCGCCACTACATAGAGTTAGTGATTGTCACAGGTATGGCAAACCCATGCGGGTCACGGGTGGGGTAAGGGGGGGTACGGGTACGGGTACGGGTACAGTTTCCCCTACCCGTGGAAAACCCATACCTGTACAGGTCGCGATGGGTTTTTCTACAGGTTTTCTAACACCATTTCATATGATTTGATCACAAAGTACGACTACTGAGTCCAAATTTCTACACTAAAAAACCTTGCACAATGTCACCTGCCCATATAGTCTTGATGTCATCTAGATAACACCCCTGTAACACAACATTTTGTGATATGCTTGCAAAAGTTTCAGCACCACATGACAGCTGGCAGTGGCATAGTTTTGCCCTGTCTTAACTGGTTGCTGTCTGCACGCTGTAGGAATTCGTTAGTATGCCAGATACGATGACAACCCAGGCAGACCTGAACATTTTAGATGGCCCCTGTAAATGTCGTCCTCCTCAACATGACCTGGAAAATGGTGAGCTGATTACCAGCCATCCAGTTGCCAGGAAGAAGGCAAGAACAGGTGGAGCAAATGGGAACAGTAAGGCTACAAAAAACAAAACGGTTACTCGACACATTCCAGATGAAGAGTCAACTGAAGACTCACCTCCTCCACGTGCTCACCCAGCTCATACAATAAGAACCTTGATGGTCTTGACAGTAGTGATGATGAGTGCAGCAGCATGGGGACGCCTGACCCTGCTGTGCCTGAGAAAAACAACAGTCACGGTGAGAAGATACCGGAGTCAGATGATGAAGTACCAGAAGTAGAAGATGATCTCACCGAGCTCAGTACATGCTGCATTGATCTGTTTGGCTGTATGCACACTGATACGACAATAGATCATCTATCTAAAAAATGGGATGCACCCATTTATGTCTTCTTCAAGCCTTCTGCAACAATAGAATATGTTGACAGGCGCAAAGCCCACGTCTTCGAATGTGGTGCAGCTCGTTGCTGCTGCAAGTCCAAGTATGTTTGGCACTTCCTCTACACTGGCGATGCCAGTTTGACAAGTAATATGTGCCGGCATGCCAAGATTTGCTGGGGAGACGAAACGGTCACCGCAGCAGATAGCATGGGGAGCCTGCGCCTGGCACACCTCACTCTGTCAAAGAAAAAGAAAGGGAGTGGGTCAATTACATCGGCATTCGAACGGGTGGGGAAGGGAAAGATTACATACAGCCAGCGCGCACACACAAGGTTGGAGGCATGGTACGCTCAAACATCCTATGGACCGCAAACCATTCAAAGTCCTAAAGTAAATGATTTAGTGCAGAGTTCGTGTGTTGGGTTACAGAGAACAAATGGCCCTTCCAGATTGTTAATGACCGTGCCTTCCATTCTCTCATGAAGACAGGCCGGCCAGAAAGTTTCATTCCGTCCGCTGAATCCCTGTCATGTGATGTAAAGAATGCATTTGTCAATGCATGTGGACACATAGCTAAGATGCTACAGGTGAGTTCAGAATGAGAATTGATACAGTGAGATGACTTACCGGGAATACCAGGAATACGATGGCAAACTCAGTTTTGCCACCAATGCCTGGATGTTGCCTAACCACAAGGTGTATGTGGCAGTTACTGTACATCTTGAGCATGAGGAAAAGGCATTGTCGATGTTGCTTGATGTTGTAGAGGTGCCGAAGTCACACAGTGGCAGGAATCTGGCAATCGCATTTGCCAAAGTTCTGCAAGTGTTTAAGATTGAGGGAAAGGTATGAGCTTAACAGTTAAAGCTTTAAAAGAAAGGAAATAAGCTCACTTCATGTAGATCCTAAGTATTACGGCAGACAAGGTGTCAAATAATGACACAATGATTGAACGCCTGAGTGACACCCTCAACAAGTTCCCTGGTGCTGCCAACCAGACACGCTGCTTTGCACATACCTTAAGTATTTCAGCTAAAGCAATTTTAAAACAGTTTGACGTACCAAAGGGACGGGGCGATGAGGTTCTTGATGGAGCAGCTCAAGCTTTTTCTGACTTGGCGAAGGAGCTTGATCTTGATGAACGATCGGTGCACGAGACACATGATGTTGAAGATGGAGAGGAAGATGACCAGCCACTGGATGGCTGGGTCAACTTTCGTGAAGGTCTGATGGAGGAAGAGGTGACGGAGTTGGATGAAAGTATTCAGCCCATGAGATCGATGTTGATCAAGGTTTGTTTGCATTTACTGCTTTACCCCTAACCCTACTTGAGTACATTAACCAACTTATCAATCAACAAAGTTGCACAAGATGGCTTTTGCCCTCAAAAACTCCACAACCCTCCTCCTCCTGCAATGGTACAACACACTTTCTGCCCATGGTCTTCCACATCGCATGATGCCACGTGATGTCTCCACTCAGTGGAACTCAACATTCGACATGCTCAACTTTGCAATTGAATATCGCCCAGCCATCAATACAATGACGGCCACGCAGGACTTCGAACTCCGAAAGCATGAACTAGTGCCTGTAGAATGGAAGATCACAGGTGAACTTCGCAATGTCTTGCAGGTAAGTTCTCTTCTTCTCACATCAATATATGTCCGATTGCTTAAGTCAACAGATCTTCAAAGACGCCACCCTTTTTTTCTTGCGAGGAACTCCGAGCCTCTCAACAGTCATCCCCGCAATGGACCACATTGACAAGGTCCTTGCCACCTCTTCTGACAGCCCCGATCAGTTCAACCTCACCATCTGCGCTGCCCTTGCCATAGGCAAGAAGGCGATGAACCAGTACTGTTACGCTCAGACCCTACGCCAACCTACAAGCAACGCGAGTGTCTCCATGAACACTGGAAGAATTGCCATGATTACCCAGAAGCGCATACTTGGGAGTCACGTGCAGAAGAAGACATCGAAGAAGAAGAGGCCGTACGAGCACTCGTAGCGGCAGAAGACGACAGTTACCTCGCTTATGATGAAGCGTGCAAAGTCCGTCAGCTCGTGAGTAACTTGATAACTCGCGGTAGAACCCCAGAAGCTGGCAGGAAGGTCATTACAGGACGGATGAGGGTCACATGACATGGTCATGTAATACACCCCCGGGTCACGGGATCTGACCTAAGCAATAAGTCAGGGGGGCGCGATGGATGGAATTGTCCCAGGTCACAGTATGTATCTGACCTAACTCATAACTCAAGGGACGTTGGAAGAAGCCATGGAATTGGCGGAAGACAGTTGTGTCCCGAAGACGACCAACGACAACAGATAGCGATTGCGTGGTGTAAGACCAGCGACCTGAGGCTGCAGATGTCAGCGGGCCGTGGCTGCCGTTGGGACGCACTCCAGCGGGCCGGGTTTGATCCCCTTTCGGGTATGTGTTCAAGATGGATTAGTCCAAGGAGCGCCTGTGTTAGCGCCGAGCCATTGCTTATTGATGCATTATTATTGGCTGACTGATGTTTCCCCTTATGCTTACCATTGTGATTACTGATTGCTTAGTGTCGCTTAGTCGCGCACTTACTCATGCTTTGTGATGCTTGGACATTCACTTACTCATTCGCTTACTGATGAGATTAGACATTCGCTTGTTAATGTGTGAGTCGTCCTTTGTGATCTTACTCATACTATATGTCGGCTTCATATCTTGATGGACATTTACTATAAATACTATACAAGTTGCGCTATGGTTCGCTAGCTTAGTTGTCTTGAAATCCACCTGTACTCTTCTCAGGAAGTTCAGACAGTCTTATAGCAGAGTCATTGTTCTTTGTGACTATTTTGTTGCCAACTTAAGCGTTAGGCGTTGCCACCTTGGAACAAAACTCAAGCTAGGCGGTATTAGGGAACTGTATTGGTTATTTCGCCCTTTACAAGTCGTTCAAAGTCGTTCCTGAGTTCAGAAGCTGTGCGCTTTGCTCAGAAGTTGAAGCAAGGAAGACCCATTGGATCCAAGTCGGATCAACGTTCAGTGGAAACGTTACAAGTACTATGACAAGACGGATCAATCTGAAGTCTATCAGATCTCCATGGGTCTGCATTCCATGTATTCCCTATTCTTATCACTAACTACAGTTTCTTAGTCCTCCACCCTTGCCACAAGCTCAAGTACTTCAAAAAGCAAAGGTGGGAAGTTCCCTGGATTCAAGATGCACAGGAGATCGTTTGTCGGGAATTTGATAACTCCTATGCACCGGTGGATGTTCGCAGTCGGAGGGGTGGCGAACAGGTTGCTAATAGTCGATCGGTAAGTCGTCCTACCTCTCATTTGTTGTCAAGATATGGACTCACAGTCATTTATCCCAAGACCAAGAACATCTTTGACAATCTGCCCGATCTTGCACCAATGTCTTCAGAGCTCTCCAACGAACTTGACCACTACCTTTCTGCCAACATTGAGGATACAAAGGATGCTCTGATGTGGTGGCATGAGTGGCGTACCACCTTCCCCCATCTTTCCCTCATGGCGCGTGACTACCTCTCCATTCCAGGTAAGTCCATCATTGAACATTCCTCCATGTTTTTAGCACTTACAAGCTTTTAGCTTCTACTGTCGATGTCGAACGAGTTTTCAGCCAAGGCTGCCTAGTCCTTTCACATGTCCAAAGCCATCTCTCTGTCCAGTCTACATGCACTCTCCTCTGCCTTGGAGTGTGGTGTCAGTGGGGGTTGGTCAATGGCAATCATATTAAGGCAGCCTTAGGAGATGAGGTCCACGGCAAGGAAACTGAGCTCGCCATGGATTGGGACACTATATAATAACCGTATTGTACATGTTTCTTATCAATCCACGTAGCTGTTTGCAAGTGCAACCATCACGCCAACCTGCATGGGTCAACGCATGGGTCACATACCTGTCAACCCTTATGACCCGTCGCAACCCAAGCCCAAAACCCATGAAAACCTGTACCCGTTATGCAGGTACAGGTTTTGGCATGTACGGGTATGGGTTGCTCTCAGAATACCCAGGGGTTACCCCTGCCAATCACTACATAGAGTGTATGTCCAGTCCGCCACTGGCTTCAGTGATGCCACTGGTGACATGACCTCACACATAGTGATGCAGGGTGGTGTGTAGCATAAGCAGAGTGAAGAACCTAGTGATGGAAAAATTCGGTTCTGAACTTTGGTCTGAACCTGAACCAGACCAAACCAGACCACAATTTGTGGTTTGGGTTTGGGTGCAGCCCCAAACCAGACCATTGGTTCCGTTTGCAGTTCAGCCACTCCCCAAACCCTCCTGAACCTGTTCTAACCAGGTACGAACCGAACTGAAATTTTTTTGAGAGTGTATGCTGTCCAATCAATAAGCCAGGTGCCCTAGGTCAAAAACTCATGTGGGATGCAGCCATAATAGGAAGGTGTTGATTATATAATCAAAGCGAACTTGCATACTCACTATGCTGGGAACTGCAAAAGCTGCTAACGCTTTCATAGTCAAAATCAAACACAGATATATATTCTTTACTATTCTATAGTTATGTACAGGACTATCTGAGTGGTAGTGGCTCATAAGGTAACACTTTGGGGCTTGGTTTGAGCACGACAGTGCCAATGAATGGGCCTGGTAGTCATTGACAGGCTGTTGGACTGTTACGTCACAGCAGGGACATTCAGCCGACTTGGCTTAAGGATCCTGAGGATGCTGAAGGGGTAGAGGGGTGGTTCGATATCAGAGTACTAAGCGTAAAGTACGCTTAGAGAGTTTACTGTGATAGAGTTGTACTAAGCACGCCTCAAAGGACTTATAGCAAAGATACAATGAGAGGGGATAGGGGTGCAAGGTAGAGTTGAAAGGGTTCCTTGGTGAGAGGGCAATAAGTGAACACAAGGTGAACTTATCAGACTGATGATGATGAGCAGGGGTGTTTGATAGACAACGACTGTGCTGTAAGATACAGGAGAAGTCAAGTCTGAGGATACATGCTACTACAGACGAGACTTTATAGTACTCAGAGAACAATGGTGTCACTGGAACAATAGGCATCACAAGAACAATAAGGTAATGCAAACAGTAGGTAACAGGGCAAAGGGCTGCTGTGCACTGAGTCACAATAGTGTGCGCAGCAGGTCTAAGAATAGAGAACAATAGAATGAGTCATGCACAGCAGAACAATAAGTAAATGGGCAGGGTCTAGACTGGCCTCCCATGTGAGTCACATATATACTGGATCATGTGATCAAGTATCACATGATCAAACTGTAAAGTAATGTGAAAGTAATTGTCAATAAAACAGTCACATGATCAGAAAAAGCGAAAAATAAGCTGGTGTCATAACATGGACGCAAGGGTGGTTGTGGCAAAGATTGATGTCTTGGAGACTTGGCCATTGAGGTCTGTGACAAGGCGACATGCAGTGGGCAGGGCAGTGAGGGTGAGGGGTGAAGTGGCATCCTAGCAGATACAATGAGCCTCGAAAATGAGTAGAGACAGTGTGCAGTGGTAACACGGGAAGTTGCAGGATAATTTTTTTTAATTTGTTATCACACCGGCCAACATGCTAGTCATATGGCACAGCTCAGGAAAATAGGCCAGAGTCAATTTGGTGTATTGGGCCAAACCGTATTACTTAATTTTGTACAGGTAGAGGGTTCGATTCTGGCACGTTGAAGTTTTTATTCCATTAATCCACCAATCACATTCCATTTAGCTAATCATAATCCATCAGCCACCACCTCCCTTCTCTTTTCACTTGGGCTCCAATCTACCTCTTCTGCCTCCCTTCCCTCCCACACTCCTGGCCCATGACATGACAACTATAACATGGCCATACATGGCCCTAACCACTCTATAGAAACAGGAAGCAAGGTGACCACCAAGACAGTCGCAACATGCCATCAATGAGGACATGAAAGGCGACAATGATGATGATCACCAAGGTGATTGTGAGGCACAGGGTAGTTCACATAGTCTCATGTAGTACACCCACTGTATTTTAGATACATTTCAATGACTATTTTTTTTGTCTTACACCTCAAAAGTGCATTACCGTGTCTTTGTGGTGACATACACAGAAACTCTGCGTGATTTTTGTGATTATGTAATCAATATGTTCCAAATACCCTTTTTTTCGGTCCAGTTCAGGGTTCAGGCCCTCCTGAACCCCAAACTGGACCTACCCAAACCTGAACCGATGGTTCAGGTTTGGGTTCAGGGAAATCCCCAAACTGAACCGAAAGTCAGGTTCAGGGTTCAGCCAAAAATGGCAAATAACTGAACCAAACCAAACTTTACCATCACTAGAAGAACCTTGAATTGGGAGGGTGTGCTAATTGATTCGATAGCCTGAGACATCCAGTGGAAGATACATCTCCACACCAAACGACATGATGTCACAGTTTGCACCACCAACTTGAACACACAGTAGAATGACATCTTTCCATTGAAGGGATGCTAAATGCACTACTGTAACTTGTAACACCTCAGGAGCTGAAAGCTATGAGTGCGTGGTGAAGAACTTCTGATGATGTACCATCATGTGCCAATACATGTGTCTCTTCCATGTCTTCAAGGATGTGATCAATGTATTTACTTGCCCCAGACAGATGTGCAACTTGAGCACAGGCTACATGTACAGCCAATAGTTCTGGTGAGGGGAGGGGTAATCTGACTGGATGAGGTGTGGTGAATGTGACCTGATCTGATAGCTTAAAAAAGTGGGAGGGCAAAGTTGTCTGAACTTTGTAGCAGTTTGGTATATCCTGTGCACATGCCAAAAGATTAGCAGATTAGTTTTCCAGGCAGATAATTATAATGCTTTACTGTTTTTTCAAACCATAACATCTAACGATCAAAGAAGTCATGGGCATCATGCTGCATTGTCATCACATTGATCAAAAAATGCACTTTCTTGCCCTTCAGATTGTTGACATTGTATCTAAACTGCTCCAAGACTGCCAACACAGAGGCAGAATAATCATCCTTTTATGCAGATGTAAAGAATCAGTTTTTTTTTTTAAAAAAAAAGAGAAAATGTCCATGCCTTATCAGATGACTTGGTCACATTGAAATAGGTAGATTCTGGCACAATATGGGCACACTCTGTGTATGCCCCTCCATGTGCCTGTGCTTGCTGATCATCAACAATGATGTCTGGCACTGAGTCAACTCTTAGATCATATGTCCCAGTGATAAGGCAGCGATAGCCATCTCTTCTGAGAGCCTGAATGACATTATCAGAGAAATCAAGGAAAGATCTTATCACCAACTGACCTGTTTCTTTGCTTCATAGTGGTTTTTAGGTGCCTCTTTGATTGAATCCAGCATCTGCTCCTCAGTCTGTTCAAAAGATTCTTGGCTTGAACATGAGCTTGCCTCAGGTGTTCTTGCCTTGTTTCTTTTATCTGATTAGTGATGATCAGCAGGTGAGGTGCAGCATACATGCAGATTGCTCACAAGGACAGATGTAATAGTCAAAAAAGGCCAATCCAAGAGCAGAAAGAGATGCATAGTCATTGCCACAAGAGTTGATAACATTCACAACCTCTTGCTGAGCAATCATGGTTGGTGAATAGATAATCAAATAGCCCAATATGCGTGCATGCATGACATCTGAGTTGTTAGCCTGTTGAGTGGCAAGGTGTTCAAATTGAAGGCAAATGTTGTAGGCACAAATTGCATTTGAGTCTAAACTGTGGTGTACAGCAGCATTGGAAGGTAAAGGGGTTAGGGATTACCACAGGTAACCCCCGGGTCACTCCGAGCCAACCTGTACCCATACCCACCGAAACCCATACCCGCGCCCAAGGGTATGGGTTTTGGTGGGTACAGGTATGGGTTTGATGGGTTTGACGTGTTGCACCACGGGTATGGCAAGTGACCCTGGGTTCATCAACTACCCGCACCCGTGGGTTCCTGCAGGCATTGCAAGTGGTCATGCGTTGGTCAATTATCCGTACCCATTGGCACAGCCCACTGCACGGCACCAAGGCGCTGACATTCAAGATTCAAGACGCACATTTGTGAACAACTAAAAGCCACTAAGTTATTTGCAGAAGATGGCTGCAACGAAAGGGGATCAGAATGAAATCAAATGAGGACCTGAGGTGGGTAAACTCATGGTATCAATGGAGCTGTCATCATCATTATCATCATCACTGTCATCGGCACCTGCTGAGGAGGCGTAAGAGCGGTTGAACTCCTCACAGACAAGATTGACAGCGGTGTCAATCCAATCATCCTCCCATTCTTGGGTTTTGAAGTAAGCGAGCTTGTGTCGTGGGTGAAGAACTGTCAAATAACACATAGATTAGATACAAGATCAGACAAAAAGTGTGATAGTACTTACTCATAGCAGTGTGATAAACTTCCGAGTGATCAGTCTGGTTGTAATACCGATTGATGGTGTTCTTGCCGATAACAAGAGCAGCACGGATGCAGAGTGAGAAACAAGAGGATTTGGAGTTTGTGGAAAGGACATTGTCGATGTGGTCCATGGCTGGGATGACGGTTGCGAGATTTGGCGTGCCACGTGAAAAGAAGAGTGTCGCATCCTTGAAGATCTCCAAGGAAGCAGATTAGCAATGAAAAGGATAAAATATCCAAAATGTACCTTTAAAACATCTCAAAGTTCCTTGGCAATGTGCCATTCTTCAGGGGATAACTCATACTTCCAGAAGTCGAGGTCACGCATTGCGGTCATTGTGTCGATGGCTGGGCAAAATTCAAGGGCAAAGTGGAGCATGTCAAACGTTGAGTTCCAACGTGTTGACACATCTCGCGGCATCATACAGCAAGGTAGACCGCTGGAGGAAAGGGTAGTATACCACTGTGGGAGGAGGATGGTCGTTGATTTTTTCAGAGCGTATGCAAGCTTGCGGAGCTTTAATCAACACCTAAGTTAGAGCTTGAGGGGGCCAGTATAATTACGTCATACCTTTGTCAGCATCAAATGCACGGGCTGGATGCTCAAGTCAATTTCTGCCCTCTGCTGTTCTGTCAACCCATCGTGATATTGAATCCACGCATCCAAAGGCTGGTCATCCGTCTCATCATCACCTTGCTCTTGTCTCTCATACTCTTCCTGCTCTTCATTATCAAGTCCTTCTGCTATGCTGGCCAGTGCCTGCGCCACTGTATCCTCCTTGGACTCCTTGCTAGATTTTGCTTTCGGTACGTCAAATTGTTTGATGATCGATTTTGCTGTGATGCTGAGGATATGGAGGAAGCACCTAGTTTGATTAGCTGGGCCAGGGAAGTCATCAAGAAGGGTCTCTAGCTCATCAATCATTGTGTGTTGTTCGATGCATTGTTGGCAGTGATGCTTAGAATCTGTTCAACCATGTGAGCATTTTCCTTACTGTCATATGAATGACCTGACCTTTTGAGTGATCCCGAAGTTGTTTAGGACATTGGTGAATACACATGCAAGGTTTGCGCCAGTGTGCAATGTTGGAACCTTGACCATGTCCAAGAGCATCGCCATCGGCTTCCCTCTTGCTCTAGATGGACCGTAATAGCCACATACACTTTATGATTCGGTGAGGTCCATGCATCGATGGCAAAGTTCAGTTTGCCATCATACTCCTAGATGCTTCAGTAAGTGTGCACGCTTTCTCTTTTCTGGCAGTATCTTACTTGCAATAACTTTGTGATCTGACCATGAACTCGCACAAAGACATTACAGACATCGTGAGACAGGGTCTGCTGGGATGGAATATGATATTCTGGTCTCCCGGTCTTCATCAGCAAACAGAACCCGCAGTCATTCACAATCTGAAAGGGCCGTTTACTCTCTGCAACCCAACGTATAAACTCAACACTGAAAAAAAGGTTTTTAGGATGTGACTTCGCGTGCCCAGAGACAGACATACCGCGCTTCCAGTTTGGTATGCTGGCAATGACTGTACGTGACTTGTCCTTTCACTACACGTTGGAATGCTGACATGATTGACCCATTGACTTTCTTGCCATGCCTCAAAGCCTCATGGGCCTGTCTTTGCATCGTGTGCATTGTCAGCCGTGGTCATGGTCTCCTCTCCCCAGCACAGCTTTGCGTGTCAACACAAATTGCTTGTTGACTTGGCATCACCTGTATCAAGATATCTTCGAATGAATTGGGACCTGCCATGGCAGCTATGGGCTGCGCATTCGAATACATGGGCCTTACATCAGTCAATGTACTCAACTACCGGCATCAGTTTGAAGAACGTGTATATTGGTGCGTCCCAGTCTTTTGATAATCGTTCTATAATTCAATCAGCTCGCAGGTTCCACGCCAAATTATTATAACACAGGCACGTACCCAGCTCCTCGTCATCACCCTCAATCAGCTCCACTGAGTCTTCGCTATCACTTCGATCGCCTCAGGATCGGACAATGTTCCATCGGACTTTTCGCCATCTTCAGGAGCATGGGGCTGGGTGCGGGGTTGAGCACAGGGAGGGCCGTCAGGTACTGTCTTCTCAGCAGTCCTGGTACTGGTAGTGGTGGTATTTGTCCTTACGCTGGTAATTGAACTTGTACTGGATTGCATGGTCAGAATGTTATTTTTTTCTGAGTTTTTTGTTGGGGACAGGATCGCCGTCATCGGCAAAGTGTTTGCAAGGCCTCCGCTGGTGCTCCCCTTTGCATGTCTTTTCAGTATGGTCAGAGGGGGTTCCTGGTGCGATTGGCATCATGAGACAGTGAAAGGGAGAATGGGTGCACATTGACAAGATGAATATGAGGTTTAAGTACATCTCCGCTACTTTACGATGTCATACTACCACCTATGGACCTATCCTGTAAAAACCCGACGCATGACACGGGAATCAAAAGTGGCGAGAGAGGGGAGATGAGTCCAACCACTGTGCAGTGACAAACAGAAGGCCTTAGATTGGGATTGTGTAGTGGTGGATACTCGGAGAGACGGAACATGAAATTGATCATGCGATTCATGCGAGACGCCGAGAACAAGGTGATCTTAAAGGGGTTATCTAGCAGCGAAGATTAAGAGCAATAAGCACAGAAAAGGATGAGAGCACATACCAGTAAAGGATAGATGAGAAGCGGCGATGTTAAGATGAGGTGAAAGGTCAATCTGGCAGCCAGTCTTGCAGCACAACATGTGGCATCGCACAATCGAGACGAGGGACAAGGAACGAGGGACCCATCATCCATGAGGGTGCTAGGTCACACACTGACAGTGAACGGCAAAGTTGACCATGGAGATGACGATGTTGACAGGGATGAGGATTAGGGACACGGGAAACACACTCAGAGCCCAAAATCTGTAGAGTCCCAAGTGGGTGACTCAGTAACGCTCATCACAGTCCTCAGATGCAAAAAAGAAGTACCGTGGGCAAATGTTGCAGCCTGTAAGAGACTGAACAGTTGCCAGTTGTGGCATTGCCACAGTTGATATGTTGATGGGGCAGCTGGGGGCTCTGGGGCAGCAGGACTGGACAGTGAACACCACAGAAAAAAAGAAAAAGAACCTGTGGAAACCCAGGCCAAGGGTAAGGGTTTATATGGTTTGAAAATACAACCCGTACCCATACCCGGCAAACCCGTACCCGGAACCCGCGTGGGTTTCGCCGACCCGTGATAATCCTAGTTGACGTATGCACAAGTATAGTCAACCCGCTTATAATTAAAAGAAAAAAACAATTGAACTCATGTGACAACCATTCCTTCCATGCCTGGAAGGCTGTCATCTAGCACAACAAAGATGGTATCACAACGCGGATGGAGACCAAACCAGGAAGGCATTGAGCGAATGCGCTCTTGGCGCATCCCTCCCATACCACAGAGATCACTTGGCAAAAAGAATGTTGCAAGTGCTGAATGGTGCACATGTATTCGACCTTGAAACTGTGGCAGGTCCGAAGACTTGGAGCTGGGGATGGCTGAACCGGGGTGGTCAATAAGATATATAAAACGTTGAAGGGTGAGGATCAGATCTGGCTGTTGAATAAATTCCACAAGGTCAAGGACATTCTGTGGATACCCGCTCTCTATGGTTCAATATATTAAAATCTGTGCAGGAGACATATATGTTAACACACGCACCTGTTGTCACCAACAAAGTCACAATCGAAAGTGTTTCCTTGTCAGAGACACCCTCAACTGGAGCTTCCTCCTCATCTGCAGCGTTTTCAGAGGCAAGCGGTGTCGCGTCTTCTTGCGTGACTTCAACTGTGGTGCCTGCCATATACAATGCCATTGTACCCTTCATCATTCCATGCGAGGCAAAGAGATGACGGAGTGCCAGTATCTTCTGTAACCGGAGAAGCACCCGCAACATTTGAAAGATGGCATAGTAGCAGCTTGACCGATGCCAAGGCTCCTTGACAGCCTGGATGTGTTTCGACTGGTGATGGAGGAACAAAAGGCCATTTGGCGATCCAAAAAGTTGAATAGATAGATAATAATGAACCAGTGCATGCTGACGAGGCAGAGATATAGATGTACGAACACCAGTAGTTATGAATATGTCACGCAGATCATGGAACTGTGCAACGCATTTTCGAAATCAATCCAGCCCCGATGCTGAAATGGCATTTCAGCGGGCCATGTAACACAGGTCCATAAATTTTGAGATACAGTGAACCATGACAGATGGGAGATACCCCGCAATGGCTCCTAGGTACACCTGGACCGTAGGATTAATAGCTAGTTCCTGAGAAAGACGTACTTGCTGCTCACCTTCATAAGTGCTCTCAAGTCATTGCCTGTCCATTGAGTGAAGTCACGTCCATCGGGGAACTGTCGGAGGCCAGGAAATGGAGGGACAGCAGAGATCCTAAGAAGAGTTAACTCATAATAAACTACCAGCGTAAATGCAAGAGTATGTACCATCAGTCAATGTCACCAATTATTCTAGAGAGCGGTCTTGCCATGGATGAGATGGAGATATTTACCTACCCATGCAACAGATGGTCCTTAAATACGCCCTTGATAACTTGGTGAAGGAGGTCTGGCAACAGTAATTCGTGGATATCGGCATGAGGAAAGCCATGCGTAAAAGGCTAAATGATATCAATAACAATTTGAAATGGTCGCATCTGAACATACAACGATATCCTTGTAGATCCCAAAAGAGTCCCACAGTGCCACGGCATCAAAACCCTTGATAAGCAAGTCAGTCTTCTGATGGGTTCGGCGGTGTCCCGTCCCACTGTCTAGATCATACCAGTGTTGCATCACACCGTTAAGAAGATGAGTGAGGCGCCGAAGGGTTGGAGTGAGACGTACTTTGCACACCAATTTGACACAATCCTGCCAGCCAGACTTGTTCTGGGTAATCTGCAATGTAAGGCCCCAAACCGAATATCACACAGCGAAAGAGTCCATCAGGGCATTTCACTACCATTGGTGTTGTCATCCATTTCCTCAAAGGGCTGAAAAAAGCTGGAGGCACTGATGATATAGCTGGCAACAAAAGCGCTGGTACTCTATATGCTTCTGCTGTGATTTGGTTGCTTGTCACACAGCATGAGACCCATATTCAGAACACGAATGGAGACTCACTCTTTGGTATGGGTAAGAATGTGACCGGAAGTGTTGTGCAGCAACCAGCGCAGCAAACAGTGTTATGGAGTCTCACCTTGTGAAGGTATAGAGACTGATAGAGAGTTTGTGTAGAGGTAGCTCAAGTGTGCGTAGAGTGAATGACTTGTATTCTTAGAGGGGCTCTACTCCCCTTATTTATAGGAAACCAGTCCCTATGGTCCCACCATGTCCGTTTGCGTAAAAGTGATGAGTAAAGGTGTCCCAATATCGCGTTTTCAGTGACGCCTGATGTGAAACACCCCAGAACTCTTCAGTATCACTGGTGTTACGCTCAGACCCTACGCCAACCCACAAACAGCGCAAGTGTCTGCATGAACACTGGAAGAATTGCCATGATTACCAGAAGCGCATACCTGGGAGTCACGTGCAGAAGAAGACATTGAAGAAGAAGAGCCGTACGTGCACTCTAGCGGCAAAAGACAATAGCTACTCGTCGGGGACGAGGCGCCAGAGTTCGCCAGCTCGTGAGTGACCTAATAACTCATGGTAGAACCTCAAATGCTGGCGGAAAGTTATTACAGGACGGATGAGGGTCACGTGACATAGTCATGTGAGGAACCCCCGGGTCACGGGATCTGACCTAAGCAATAAGTCAGGGGGCGCGAAGGATGGAATTGTCCCAGGTCACAGTACGTATCTGACCTAACCCATAACTCAGGGGACGTTGGAAGAAGCCATGGAACTTGGCGGAAGACGGTTGTGTCCGAAGACGACCATGATGACGGATAATGATTGTGTGGTGTAAGACCAACGACCTGAGGCTGCCGATATCAGCGGGCCGTGGCTGCCGTTGAGACGCACTTCAGCGGGCCGGGTTTGATCCCTTTCGGGTATGTGTTCAAGATGGATTAGTCCAAGGAGCGCCTGTGTTAGCGCCGAGGCCATTGCTTACTGTTGCATGGCATTTGTGATGTGGATGACATTTCCCACTTATGCTTACCATTTACTTATTATTCTCGCTTACTGATGCGATGAGGTGGGCTGACTGATGCCCCATGGTTGCTTACTCACTGGTTGGAGGTGCTTGGTCCTCATTAGTGAGGACGCTTACTTATGGCTTATTGATGCCTTATTCATGCTGATTGATGTGAGTCATCATGCTTATTACTTACTGCTCATACGATGTGTATCGCCTTTGGGCTTGACGGACATTTACTATAAATACTATGCAAGCTGCACTATGGTTCGTTAGCTTAGTTGTCTTAACACCACCTGTACTCTTCTCAGGAAGTTCAGACAGTCTATAGCAGAGTCATTGTTCATTGTGACTATCTTGTTGCCACTTAAGTGTTAGGCATTGCCACCTTGTGACGGACTTCAAGCTGGGCAGTATAAAGGGGACCTTATTGTTATTCGCCCTTGACAAGTCGTTCCTGAGTTCAGAAGCCGTGCGCTTTGCTCAGAGTTGAAGCAAGGAAGACCAACCGGATCCAAGTCAGATCAACGTTCAGTGGGAACTAACACTGCGGGTGATGCTGATAAGAGTTGCGCCCTCCATTACGGAGTTCGCACCCACTTTGGGCATAACGGAGTACCCTAATATGGTAATCATATGTACGTACACTACTGTATTGTTGTAACTGTATAGATAAGCTACTTATGTACTTATTATGTTTCAACACTCCCCCTGCTAAGTATACCATGTAAGTGTACTGAGCAAAGTAATATAGTACAATAGAAAACTTCTTTATGACAATAATCAAGGGATCATTGTGTATTATTCGAAGGATCACCTTCATGTATGAAGTCGTATTGCTTCATCATGTCATCGGTGTTGAGAGAGAAAGAGTCATGTGAAGAAGATGTGGACTAAGGCTGAACTTTTGGTAAAGCTCGATCTTTTCCACTTCCCGGCAAGTATGTCAGGCCATTGCTTGACACATCTTCCAAAATGATCGGGTCTGATCATTATGATATCTTCTTCGTCGTCCCAAAAACGCTGTTTTTGACCTGAGGGTCGAGCTTATTTGAGATCTATGTGACAACGTCGTTTCTCTCCTAGATGAGTAAAACTCAAGTCCTAGTTGTTCTCTAAATTTTAGAAACTTTATGCGTCCCAGATTCTTAGTAAATAAATCGGCGGGGTTCTCGGCTCCTTCAATGAACAATAGTTCAATCTTCTTTAAGCGAATGACCTCGCGAATGTAGTGGTAGCGTAGGTCTATATGTTTT